>LPNX010011567.1:173272-231965 GCA_001517045.1 Pseudotsuga menziesii | reverse complement strand
TGTGGATGATCGTTTCCTTCCCCAAAATGTAATGCTTCCATTGTCAGCAAGCCTGTACAATGGAATACATCTCTTTGTCATAAGTGGGATATTTGTGGATTGTGTTGGACAGTGTCTCACTGTGATATGCCATTGGATGCCCTTGTTGAGTAAGGACTGCCCCAATAGCATAGTTAAAGGCATATGTCTTGATCTCAAATGGTTGTTGCAAGTCTGGTAATGTGAACACTGGGGCACAGCAAAGGAAATTTTTCAATTCTGCAAATGCCTTCTGTTGAGTTTCCAACCAAAAGAATTTTGCTTTCGCTCCTCCCTTGGTGACTTGACTCAAGGGCCAAGTGATATGAGAGAATCCCAACACGAACCTTTGGTAGAAATTAACAATGCCCAGAAAGCTGCGAAGCTCAGTTATAGTAGTTGGGGCTGGCCAATCCTGAATTACTTGGATCTTGGTTGGATCCACATGTACCTCACACTCATCAATAATGTATCCCAGATACTGAACCTGGGTCATGCCAAAAGTGCACTTGTCCAAATTGGTACACAACTTGTGCTGCCGCAATGTTTGGAGGACCTATCGGATGTGTTGGAGGTGCTCTTCCCAATTATAGTTGAAGATCAGAATGTCATTCAAGTATACTACTACAAATGAGTTGGTGAATGGCCGCAAGATGTCGTCCATCAGTCTCATGAAGGTTGTAGGAGCATTTGTCAGCCCAAAAGGCATGACCAACCATTCAAAAAGGCCCTCCTTGGCTTTAAAGGCAGTCTTCCACACATCGGTCGGTTCAATCAGTACCTAGTGATACCCGTACTTTAAGTCGATATTGCTAACATATTTTGCCCCTTTAAGCTGGTACAGGAAGTCGTCAATCCGTGGGATCGGGTACCTATTCCGAACAGTGATCTTGTTCAGCGCCCGATAGTCAATACAGATTCTCCAAGTCCCATCCTTCTTCTGTACCAACACGATCGGGCTCCCACAGGGTGATGAACTTGGCCAGATGTGACCCTTCTGCAGCAGCTCCTGAATTTGCCTCTTGATTTCATCATTCTCCAGAACAGAGCGTCGATAGATCGGTCCATTGGGAAGCAGTGCACCTAGGGTCAGATCGATGGGGTGCTTGACCAGACAGTGGAGAGGCACCCCAGTGGGTGAGGTGAATATGTCCTAGTACTCCTCCACGACCTTGTCCATTTGTTGTTGTTGTGCGGAGGGGCCCTATCTGGAGGTCGTGGCCACTATCTTCTTCTTTCCATGAGGGTGGATCATCAAGAAGACAAACTTCCCAGTTTTGGAAATGAGCTTACTGCATTGTTTTGCAGTAACCAAAGAGATAGCAGCGGGAGGTGGTACCTCTGGTATCTTGTAAAAATTATTTCCCAACGTAATCATAACAGTGCGAGGCCGGGACTCATACACAGCATGTCGCTTCCATAAGTATGGTTGACCTAATAATACATCACAAACATCAAGAGGAGCAATATCACATAATACCTCATCAATGAAGGGCTTAATGCTGTAGGGAAGGCAACACTGCTGGCTGACGTGGAGATCCTGTCCTTGGTGAATCCACCCGATGGTGTACAGCTGCGGGTGTGCTGTGGTCGAAAAACCCAACCGCTTCACGACCTCTGCTGAAATCGGGCTATTTTGGCTCCCACTGTCAACAATGAACTATAGTGGGGAACCCTTTACCCACATCTGGGAGTGGAAAAGATGCTCCCCCTCGTCTGAATCTTCTGGTTCTTCCTTTTGGATCTTCGTGGTAGCAATGGTGACGTTGGGATCTGCATCGATAATCTTCTTCCCTCTATCATTACCCTTGTTGGGTTCTGATTCAATGTCAGAGTATGCATCTGATTCAGAAGCCTTTATCTCGACCACCAGTGACTGCTTGGCCCGACACTCACTTGTGTTGTGAGTGGGGCTCTTATGGAACTCGCACCACTTTCTCGCTTTCTTCTTCGGCTTTGTAGTGTTGCTCTTTGCTTGAGGATTTGGCAATTTTTCTTGAGTCTCCATGCCTTGGCTGTGTCCTTGGTTCTGCGGTTTGGGGGCACCTTTCCCTTGCTTCTGATTCACAGATCCAAAGTCTTTTTTTTTTGTTTGAATTTTTGCTCAATTTTGGTAGCATACCGATATGCCGTACCAAGCGAGGAAATGTCAAGGAACTCCATTTCCTCCTGAATGTATCTATGCAGATAGCTGCAGTACTTCAACACCAAATGTTTCTTTGAATCTTTGATACCCAACTTGGTGCGCAGGTTATGGAACGGATTCGTCAGCTCATGCACATCTTGATCTCTTTGCTACCGCAGCGTAGTCCATTGTATGTACTTGTCCTCATAGCTCCCCACCGGATAATATTGTCCCTTTATGGCATCTTGGAAAGAATTCCAAGTGGGTACAGTCGAGAACAAAGAGGGGTCCTCCTCGTCCTTTCTCTCACAGTAGGTTTCCCACCAGTCCTTGACATGGGAGGCGGCTTTGAGTAGAGAAAAAGTAATCTTTTCTCGATCAAAAAAGTCATGAACCGAGAAATATCATTCTAATATATTCAACCATCTATCTACGGCGTCTGCATCTATTTGGGCATCAAATATGGGAATGTCAAAGTTTACTTGTACCTTAAAAGGGGTTGCGCCTCCAGAGTGGCTACTAGATGCAGATGCGCTGCCAGTGGGAAGTTGTTGAAGGATCTGGGCGAAATTATCCATCATCGCGTTCCTTTGTTTTTCAAGGGCCTCCTCCAGCAACATTTTGATAGGATATTATGTGCCCTCGTCTTTCTTTTTGTCCCCCATGGGTGGCCGTCGGGATTTGTGAGGCTGATCTTGCAAAGGTTCAACCAGATCAAGCCCTAACTCTTTATACCCCACCCTCGTTGGGGACACGCAAAGAAGGATCGAGAAAGAGCATATTGCTCTTATACCACTAATCCGTATTTATGCAAGAACACAACAGAATACACAAATAACCACAGAAACAAATATGCAGCAGAAATAACACTTCAATTCATTAATCAATAACTGAAACTTTTTTACATACAGAATGGAAATAAACTAGCTAGAGTGTTGGTAGCTTATCTCTAAGAAGAGATGTGGCGGCTACATGCCTCTGAACTCTGTGTTACAATGAGGCTCGAAGGCCTATATATTATTGAGAAACAATGGAAACCCTACACATCCAAAAACCAAACCCTAGGAGGTGAAACGCCAGAATGTGGGCCCCGTTGGGTAACTTGGTACATCAACTTCCTGGGGTCGTAACTTTAGCATACTACCTCCGTTTGACGCGCATGATACATCATTAGAAAGATCTGTTTAAGGACTACATCTATAAACAAAACATATTGAGTCCAAAACAGACTCATATGTGTGTGACCATTCGATGCCAAAAAAACGTCGTTTAGGGCCTCAAAACGGCTCCGGAAGTTTAGGACCTGAAACTGCCAAAAATAGTAAATTGTGCTACAATTAAGGAAACTGGAAAACTAAAAGAAACAATGTTGGGGGACCAAGTCGAATAAGTGGGTGGCCACCAATATCCTCCTAGATCATTTCATCCCATGGAAAAATCCCAAAAAGATGCTTTCTCACATAGGTAAGTGAACCTATGTAAGTTTTATGATGAAGGGGACATAAAAAAAAATTGGTTCCACACCCTTTCTTGCACCAAGCTTTGTCACATACCTGCACAAGGGTGTTCAAGTCACTTTGTGTTTCTCTCCATCGCCACTATTATCACTTGTATGATCAACATTATCTTCCATTTCTTCGGGCCTCTCCATGGCATATGTTGCTACCTATTTTTGGTTCTTCCTCATTGTATTTTCGTTTCCCAACACCACCTTCATAATAAAAAATGGAACCAAAAGGATTTAAACCACATAGCCATTATGCTTCTTGAATCTTGAGAATAAATTTCTTGCTATGAAAGAATGATGGAGAAGGATAAATGGAAAGAATAGGAGAAGGGAACATTCAAGTATTCAACAGAGCTAATATACTAGTTTCCAACACATGGAATTATTTTTATAAAGAAACAAGAATGGGCTTTAGAGCCTACCTATCCAATTCTCCAATGGTGGTTGGATTTAATTATGGAAAACTTTCATATCCCTTCCAATATTTCACTAATCTTCCTTCCAAGCACTCATAAACCTACTCCTCGTAAACTAACAAGTACCCCATTCAAAACCCTAGCAAAGATGAGTGAAAATGAAAAAATAGAATGAGAGCAAACAGAGTGAGTTGAGTGTTTTAATTTATCAAGGAACCCTAGCCATGCCTTACTTTATCTTTTACAATCTTACCTTGGTTCCACAAGCACATAAAAAAGGACAAATTCACCTTATGTCGTAGAATTCTCAAGGAGCAATCGAAAAACAATTTTTTTGTACTCAAAAACATCTTGGGAGTGTTCTCTCTACATAGGCAAGAGAATGCGCTCTTGAAATTCGCTTCCAAAAAGGAGAATTCAAGGAATGTGCTTCGAGGAAAAAGTGCCCCCACGATATAGGTACAAATATAATATTAAACATCATAGACTTATTTCAATTTAAACAATAGGAGTAAGCTAAACTCTAGACAATTTGCACATTTTTTACGCTTTTTGTCGGAATCCAGTGATGAGATTTATTGTTGAAATTACGATTTTAATTGTTCAAATTACAATTTTGATTAGAGAAATGAATTCAATATACTTGATTACCTCTAAAGCACCTTGATTATGTAATTCTAGCAACTCAAACCCACCATTTCAACAATTTCAATCAAATTTTAGCCAACAAAATCATCAAATTTTAAATGCAAATCGTGTAAAATTGAACTTACTCCTAAACAAAATACTTAGCAAGCATATAACATGTTTATTGTCCTATTTTTTCTCCAACTTATAATGATAAAATACATAATTTACACTAAATAACTTGCCAAGTATAAAATATATAGTATACTTTAAATCAAAACATATATACAATGTGCATGTAAAACAACTTTAGGCAATTCAATTTCATCATTGACATGGTTCAATTTCATCCATGACTCAGTCTCCTCCCTATTGATTCAGTGGTTAAACTCCCCCTTCAGCAAGGCTGTCTTTAGATATCTGTCATTTTTCATTTTTTGGATTATTTGGAATCTTCGTAACAAGTGCATCTTTGAAAATTGGAAACCTGCTTTTGCAGCTTTAATTATCAGAATTGAAGGGCTATTAAACACTTATCCTGCTCCAACAAAAGCCTTGAAAATCCGGAATATTGGCTCCAAACCTATTTTGATCTTCCCGTGTGGTTTTTTTGATGGGGCTGCAGCAGCAAATTACAGTGGTTCAGGATGTGTTATCTATTTAAATGAACATCATTATTATTGTTTCTCCATTGGTTGTGGTCCTGGTACAAATACAAGACCTGAACTATTGGCTTCTTGGGCTATTCTCAGAATAAGCCAAATGATGGGTATCCCAATTCAGTTGATTTTTGGTGACTCTTTGGTTATAATTTCTTGGCTAAATCGATCGTCGGCACTTGATGTTCCTTCACTAATGCACTGGTGCAAAGATATAAGAAAATTACTTCTTTTGACCCCTCAGGTGATTTTCAAGCACATTTTCCGGGAGCATAACTCTCTGGCAGATGGACTTTCCAAGAAGGCCTTAAATTTGGATTTGGGTCATGGTTTTTTCACTGAATATTTGGATGGCAAGGTCATAAATGAGGGACAATTTGTCCTATTTTAGTGGCCGAGTTTTTTCAGTCTATTTTTGGCCATCAGTTTATTGTGCTTATTATATGTTTTGGACATGGGTAGAGTCTCTCTGCTAGCAAGTTCTGCTCTGGATTATTTGGTTGATGATCACCTTCGATCACTATCAGCATTCTGACCTGTTTACACGGGAATGATGAGTAAAGTCTGCCATGATCAGACTTTAGTTTCTACTATCTGGGAGGATGCAGTATGTTTTTTATCATTCATATTATTATTGTGATGTTCTGACTGTTGTTATTGCTGATCGCTGATTGCTCAGTCATTTGACTGTTGTCTCTGCTGATTGCTGATTGCTTAGTCACTGGTGTTATGTAAAAGATGTCTTTTGATTCAATTGGATTCAATTGAATAACAAAGACTGGTATTTTTTCTTCTTAAAAATGTGAGAAATATCATGAATACTCATCTTTTTAAACTTTCAAGTTTATCATAAAGTATATTATGATAAAGAAAATTTATTTATCAAAATGTGCAACTTCACAAAAGGGCCATAATAACCGGGAACGGGCCACGGTAAGCCATATATTATTGCCACCTGTCAACTTCAAACGCTGCATTATTCGTATAGCTTTGTCTACTCGCGAATATTCCCGGTCCCCTCCTACACTGCCTAGGGTTACGAGTATGCCGGGCGGGTAGTCAAATTTCACTCTCGATGCCTGTCCAAATCAACGGGTTTGCTGACGTGTAAAGTGTAAATCCGAATTTAACTGCGGGTAGATTTAGTCAAAATCCTTTGCCCAAAATCCACTCACTACAGCCGGTGGATTTGTTTGTCCACCGCGGAAGCCTGGCTCCTTTTCAGCCAACAGTAACGGGCCACGATATAGATGGCTCGACAATTCGACGACGTCCTCTCTCAGCGCTGAAAAACAAAATTCTGCGAATTTTGCTTGCGATTGTGTGCGTCAAGGGGCACCAGATCGACTCCCTCGAACTTCCTAGGCGACGATCTCTGATGGGATCGCTCAATTTTCATGCGATTTGATGTATTGTTTTCTTTTTTTTCTCTCAATGTCCAGGGTTTCTACAATTTTCACTCGGATTTCCGTAAATGTTTGGACACCTCCGTGGCCGTTGCACTCGATTATCTCGGAAGTAGATAAGGGCACCAGAAACGAAACCTTTAAGGGAAAATTCCAGTCTTTTGACTTGAATCCGTGCTCGTAGCACACGAACTTCATCTTTTCATGATTTACCCTCTTTTCGCGTTTTGAATTTCTTGGATTCGAAATTTAACCTTCAATTGGGGTTTTTGCTTTTATTGCGCCTTGAACCTGTGTTCTCTGCATTAAATTTAATCTGAATGTGCATGCAGATTTAACTAAAGTATGAACAAATTCATACGTTTAACCGCTTTTCCCTATGAAAGTTTGCTATTTTTTTCTTTAGTCTGTATTCTCTGCGGGAACGATTCTTCCGTCTCCAATTAGGCATCGGATCCGAAATGTTCAGCTTTGCGTTCATTTCAAAACCAAATTTTCGTCATTGAACTCATCGATTTAGTTTTTAATTTGCGTTCTCGATAAATCCGCACTCAAATTACAGTGATTTATTGTTGTGATAGGAATCGGCGTAGGAATTTTGATAAAAAAAACATCACCCGTAATTCGGTTTCGTTTTATTTGACGGACAGGTTAAAATATAAGTATTGGGCTTAATGGTTAAAAGTATGTGTTTCCTCTTAGGAGGTCGCGGGTTCAAATCCAGAGGGGTAGTGTATGTACACCTCTGTAGACTTTAGCAGTCAAGTCACTGCGCAGAGGGGGTCCCTTGTCCCACAAACAAGGGGTCTCATACACCAATTTGGTGTCTCGCTTTACAGGTCTTTTTTATTCTCTATTTACAGGACTTTCAACAAGCTGACAGACCAGCTGCCAAAAAACAGTGGGACCTTTAGAAGGTATCTTCTTCTACGAGGAATTTCAAGACTTTTTGAAGATTGATGAAGGATTCTTCTTTGGAGGAGGGGTTGTAGACTTGTTTTAGCTGAACCGTACATGTTCTAATACTGTGTAGTTTTTACTTGAAAGGCTGTTATAGTCTTTTTGAGACTTTATTGTTCCTTTGCATTCTGCAGTTTTTTTGGTACAGTCCCATTTGTATGACCTCTTTAAGCTTCGGTATGTGAAAGCTTCTGTGTATTGTAGGTGGAGAGTTTTTTTGGCAATTATTTGTAAAAGCTTCTGAATTGTCGCCGTTACCCGCATTTAGCAAAAACAAATTTCTGTAATTTTAACTTTGATTGATTCATTAATCTTTTGATTCAATCATAAATAACAAGTTATTATTTTTTTTGTGTGTGAAAATATTTTTATAGTATTGAAAAGCCAAAATGGTGACCCGTCAAATTCCAACCCTGACATTACTTCGTTGGCATTTATTACTCTGACATCTTGCCTGTGATTTCACTGTATTCACAGATTTCTTGACCGTCCATACCATGCGCAATATTTTGCATTTAAGCTTTGAATTGGTTACCAGCATTGTTAAAAAGGTCCATTCCTTTAAAATATTTCCAGCAATGACAGCCGAGAATGATGCTATAGCGTATGCATATCTGCATTGAGATTTTTTGCATTATTTTTCATGTGCATTTGGTCTTTTCTTATTGGTGATGAAGGCGATGACATCTTGTCAATTACAAATTTCTTTAACAAATGCCACAAATGTAATGCAACAACTATCACGTATCATGGTAACATGATTATGAGATGGTTTGAATTTGCATATTTACTCTGTTTTAATGGTGATCTCTTATTGTTGCTGCTCCAGAGCTCTGTTAGTTCTAAATGTAACAAATGACACTCTTTGTGATCTTGAAATGAAGTTAAATGAATATTTTTATCTGTATGTAACTGTACACTGGTGGCTTTTTCGTTTCTGAGTTTCCAAGTGGACATGCTCCGCACTTGTGAAAGGTTTACAGAGGAAGTTTTGGCTTTGGAAGTTATTGGTGTCACGGCCCCAATCCAGCGCTAGTCTTCAACGACCGAAATAGGACGCACAGCACTGCCAAGGAGGCAGCTTGGGGGCTTGGCTGCCTAAGCGCCTAGCCTGCAGACTACGCCTGAACCCAATATGTGAAAGCGAATTAACACTTAGAATTATTCAGAGTTATCTTCGTTTACTTAGTCAATGTTCAGCGTGACACTTAACCAAAAAAGACAACAATAAATAAGGTTGGGGTGGGGTTGCCACACCGTAAAGCACCTGGGATTGATTTTTATTAACAAGTGTGGGAGTGCCCTGGACTCAGCTAAAACTCCTGTGCGCATCGAACCGGCTAAAACGCACAATACATAAAGAAGGTAAAAACAACCAGCAAGGTGTTGCACTAGCTTCTGCCGCAACTAGCACACCCAACAATAAAGACCATAGAGAAAACTCAGAAAACCTAGCTACCGTGCTTCGTCTCCTTTCTTCATGACTACGGCTTCTTCGTTTGGGAGCAATGCTTACTTGGCCATTTCTTGGATGTCTTTTTTGCATAGACGCCTTCTTACTTATAGAGGCGCTTGGGTGAAAGTGAGCGCTCTTACTTAGCGCACACACCTTCCCCCAAGTCAGCTCCCCAAGTCATTCACACACCAACTCACGAGTCCACATAAACGTGTGCTTCAGGTCCACTTGACGTGTGCATTCGTTCACTTGCCGACGCACCTAAGGGTCGTGCGCCCATACCAACGGTGGGTCGTGCGTGATCCGAATTTATGCAGGAACGTAACATAATACGCAAATAACCATAGAAACAAATATGCAGCGGAAATAACACTTCATTTCATTAATCAATAACTGAAATTGGTTTACATACATAATGGAAATAAACTAGCTAGAACGTTGGTAGCTTATCTCTGAGAAAAGATNTACAATGAGGCTCGAAGGCCTATATATTATTGAGAAACAATGGAAACCCTACACATCCAAAAACCTAACCCTAGGAGGTGAAACACCAGAATGTGGGCCCCGTTAGGTAACTTGGTACATCAATTTCCCAGGGTCTTAACTTTAGCATACTACCTTCGTTTGACACGCACGAAACATTGTTAGAAAGATCTGGTTAAGTACTACATCCATAAACAACAAATATCGAGTCTAGAACAAACTCATATTTGCCCGAACATTCGATGTCAAAAAGACGTCGTTTAGGCTCTCAAAACGACTCCGGAAGTTTAGGACCTGAAAAACTGCCAAAAATAGTAAATTGTGCTACAATTAAGAAAACTAGAAAACTGAAAGAAATAGTGGTGGGAGTCCAAGTGGAATAGGTGGGTGGCCACCAATATCCTCCTGGATCAGCACGCCTGTCGTCACCACTAGGGCGCCCATCAACACGCTCATCGCTAAACTCATTCGTTGCTCAAACGCTCGTTGCCTCGTTGCTCCATCATCGTCGCGCACGCTTCCGTTGAGCGCCCACCGGTCTACCTGCCGGAGCACCCATCTCTTGCGCGTTCGTCGTCGCCTTGCCCGTCCGCACTCCCAAAGGGTGGCGCCCCCGTCACCTTGACGTCGGGGTGCTCATCACTGAAGCACCCGTTTTGTCTATCATGTGGGCGCTCATCACCAAATCGTCCACCTTCATGTCGCTAAGTGCGCTAAGGCGCTTTCCAACCGAAACGCCTGTTTCTAAGTGCGCTAGGCACCCGCCGTCAAAGCGCATGTTTGTCGTCATTTCCAAGGGCGCCTGTGCTAACGAATGTGGGCGCTTGCCTTGGGAGCGCGCCACACTCCCGACGCTCCTTGTCAATGGTGAGTGTGGGCACTTGTCCTTGCCAAGTGAGAGCGCACCATGCCGAACCGTCAAGTCCACGCCACCTTACCCAAGTTTTCCAACACTTAGAGCGTGCTGAAAAACGTGGCCGTGCCAATTGGGGCTACACTATCCAACATCTTTCATTAATTTGATGTAAAGGTGAAAAGATTGTTTGGATTATTGTAGAATTGGCCTAATTGTACACCAATGGATATCTCAGTGGTGGTTTTCTCCCTATTCAGGTATTGTATGATTTTTTGTCTAGTGAATTTGAACAGTAACTCTTTTACTGCCTGTACTGTTATATAATTTAAGAAACATTACAAGATGAGTTTATCTTGCTTAGACCTGGCATGATTTTTTTTTGAATTGAACTGATTTAGTTGATATAGTATGTCCAGGCTTTACAAATTGTGCTTTATGCATGGCAGGGTTATTACCAATTTGAGTCGGCTTGGTATTTGGGATAGCATCTAAATATCGAAGGAAATTATTTTGCACTGGAGGATGTGTTACTTACATTAGTTGGGCTTCCTTTCAAATCACCAAATGAAATTTATAATCTGTGTAAAGTGATCACCCTCCACCAATTTTGTAGTTCTATGAATACCTAATAGAATATAAAGTTAGAATGTACAATGTACATATATGTACAATTGCTTCGTTCTCCTTTCTACTTACATGCTTGAACTCTTTGGTTTTCATTATTGTTTCACCGAGAGAAGCGAGGTGCTCTCAGTCCAGTATGGGGGAGATCCTGTCATGTTAGTCACGTTAAGCAAAAAAAAACATTATGTTAACCGACATAAATAAAAAAAATAAAAAAGATTATATTGTGGATTCAAATATTTATATAGTGTCCACTCAATCCAAAATCAATTCACCAAATAATAAAACTAAAATAAAAGTAATTGAAAGATCCATGTTAAACCCGGATTTACCACTAAAGGGATCAAAATGTTTGAGGTGTAATTTTTTATGAACATTTAAAAATTTAAGATAAAACTAACTTACACCTAAAGAAATTGGATCCCTCTCAGTGCTTTCTAGATCCAAGTTTAAGATGGATTTATGCTGGTATTGTTGTTATTGTGTTCATATAAAAAATGGGCATGGGAGCATGAAGGTCATGCTTCTCATGTCATTCTTATCATGCTAAGTATTTAGTGGGATGGAAGAACAAAAGTGGAAGGAATATGAAAGCTATAAGCCTCCAACTTTGCTTCAAGCAAGCCGTTCTACAGGGAAAGTATGTAATTACAACTCATTAAGAGTGTTGTGTGGCTCTCTTTACTACGTTGCCTTTAATCGTTATTCTACTGTGTTACCTAGGTATGGCAGATCATGCAATCCCTCTCTATTGGAAGCTATATGAACCTATAGATATATCACAATGATATGCTACCAAGATAAGTAAATTTGATGGAATAAAATATATGCATAAGTTGACATGAGCATGAAAATACACATATGTTCATGTAGAGAAGATAAGTAAATTTGATGGAATAAAATATATGCATAAGTTGACATGAGCATGAAAATACACATATGTTCATGTAGAGATACTTTGTTCATGTAGAGATACTTTGGCACATAATAGGATAAATTAGAAAAATAGTTCTATATAACAAACATGATTCTTATGAAACCATAGCTTCTAATTGTGATCAACACCATCACGACCTTCTCTCATCCCAATGTTTATATTTGGATGTGTAAATGGTAGGAGGGGGAGTGCAATGTGCAAACAAGAGGGGTTACAAGGGTGAGAAGGTTAATTTGCATTTACTTATTTCACTATAATACAATGGGCATGTTTATTGATATCAACCTAAGTGAGACATATACAAGTATAGATCTATGTTAACTCCAGCTCTATCAAGCGCTAAAAGGGATCAAATCCCTTGAGGTATAAACTTTTTTGAAAGTGCGAAATTTGAGGAAAAGCTTGCACCTCAAGGGATTTGATCCCTCTTTGGACTTGGTAGATCCGGAGTTAAGATGGATCTATGCTGGTTTAATATTTAAATATATCCCAAGTGCTCAATTCCCTCTTATGTAAATCATATTTTAATGATGACTCAACAACCATAGCAAGGAGTATCCAAGTTTCATTATTTTTTGTAGTTTTAATTAATTGGAGCATATATTTCTTTGGTTTTGAACATTTGGTTAGGGTAGGCATTGTAAAAAAATTATTTACTTAATATTTTATTAAAGTGTCACCTGTGAGCTACACATTGAACACTTAATTACACTTCTCCTCAATACATGTTTTCAACTTTAGGTTAATGCCCATATTGTTAAATTTTTGTTTACTTAATATTTTAAAATTTACTTAAAGTGCAATGTGTTAGCTCCATGTTGAGCACACAATTACATGTTTCCCTCATATTGGACGCAATTAATGAAATATGTTTTATTTTAAGAAAGTAATAATAATAATAATTTGCCCGCAGGGGTTAGAGTTCAAATTCCATATGGGTACTTATAAAAAAAAATTATAATAATGACAGTAATTTATGTACATTGCAAGAGGAAAATCCAGAGAGAAAGAGGAAAAGGGGAGGAAGAAAAAGAAGAGAAAGGAGAGGAAACAAAAAGATGAAAGAGAAAAAAAGGAATAAAAAGAGGGGAGAAAGGTAAAGAAAAGAAAAAGGAAGAGGAAGGTGGCTTAAAAGGAAAGAGAAGGGAGAGTGATAAGAGAAAGAGGGGGAGGAGGGATATGCAAGAGAGAGAAAAAAGGGAAAAGGAGAGATAGTCCAGTGAGAAAGAGAGGAAGAGCTAGGGAGAGTAAGGAGTGGAAGAGTGAGAAGGAGAGAGTGATTAGTAAGGGGAATATCATATAGTATAAGAACAAATAGAGGGAGAGGGACAAGAAAGAGGGAGGAGTGGGAGGTGCAAGAAGAAGAAGAAGATGAGGGTGGGAGAAAAGAAAAGGTGTATATATTGCATTAGACATTAGGATAATTGGTTATATAAGTGTATGTGTAATAAATAGAAGTATAGAAATAACCTAAATGAGTGATTAGTTGGAGTGGTACAACCCCTCCAACCAACCCTTTGATTATAAATATTTGTGAAAATGAATAAGATCTTGGTTTAACATCCTTCCCACTCAACTCTCTTGAGTGTTTTTATGGCTTGCATGATGAAGTCTCTTTCCTGAACATAAGTGTAATATACTAACTGACAACATTGGCATCATTGCCACTGTGATAACATTCTTGGGTTGAGAACATTAGAGGTTGACCTTTCTCAGGTTGGTGATAACAACACGAGAGAAGTCCACCTACATAAGTGAAGAAATTATGGGATGAGGAAAAATTTGCAAGTTGATGTCTTGTTTGAAGATGAAATAATATTGCTTGAGGTTGAATTGTTAAGAAATATGCTTGTTTGAGGATGTTGATGTTAAAATCATTATAGGTATTGAATTTGAGATATTTTCAAAAATCCCGTGATGTTGTTACAGAATTCACGAGATCACCACTCGTGTTATGGAAGTCAAGAAAATACATGTTAATCCTTTAATAGTATTGGGTGCTTGTAAAGTATCAAGTTCAAGGACAATATCTAAAAAACGGTGATGATAAACATTAATCATCCAACCTAATATTGTTATTAGAGGTTTGTTGGGAAGCAAACCAAGGAGGTCAATGTTGTATGGAGATGTTTTGCCTCGATCAATACTAAAATGGGTGTATGTCATGGATATTGATAATTGTATCCTTGTTAAATTATTATTGAAACTTATTGATGAGAGAAGAATTCTCCCGTTCTCTATAAAACAAAAATGCAAATGAATAAGCTCAATCAAGCCACCATTAGTAAAGAAATGGAACCAAGGTGATATTTGGTAGATGAAGTGTAGGGCATATGAGATATGGAGTGGAGAAATACAACTTCTCATCAATGTTGGTGGACCCCGGGCCTCTGAAATGTTATGGAGACACGTCTTGTTCATTAATATTAAGGGGTCATTATGGGACATATATAACACTAGCATATCCCAATTTGGTGATCTCCAACATGTGGAAAGATATTTTCATTCTCAATGATGGCAATGATAAAGTGGATATTTTTATGTTTCTCAACTTTAATAATTTTAAATTTATTTTCTCCCTTAAATATATACATCGAGTGATCGCTAGAATCATTAACAACAAAGTTTTCCTATGGCAACCCTACTTTGTAGGAAATCTTGATGCAGTTTCGTTCATTTGTATGCCTACTCACTATTTGTTTGTGGTAGTGTGGGTAGAGGAGACTAGAATAGTTGTTGTCAATTCTGATTTCAGGAAGAGACCTTCCTAGCACCATATGTTAATAATCATGAATGGAGGAGACTGGGAATGCATAGTCTAGTGCATTCACCTTTAAGCACGTGTCTAATAGAAGCAATATTGTCTTCTTTAAACCAACTACTTCAAGGGAACACAATGGATGATAGAGTCGATTGATTTTTTCTTGATTTCTAATGTGATGCACCCCTACATCACATGATATGTGGCACCATATCTATGAAGTCTAATATTGTATTACATAAATAAAGAATATTCCTAAATCATGACCATCAAGCCATCGCTCGTTCCATATCATGAAGTAAAAGCTTAGATAAGATGCATTGATTGTGATGATGAAAAGTTTACTAAACATATATGAATCACATTCATAAACTATATTTTCATGCTCCTGCCCCAACTATTGGGTAATATTTTCATGGGTCTAGTGAACCCAACCTGAAACCAAAGCTTCATCCCCTTCAGTTGACTATGTGATACTACTCGAGATTCCTTTCCAGTGGCGAGGCCAACTTGGTTTGGAATCCAGATAGACTACGCCTCACAAAGATGCACACATTTATACTTGTTCAAGTTTATACCTACCCAACCTATTATTTCCTCAATACTCAACCAGTTCTTTCATGTCTCCATTCGTTAATCTTCCTCATGTATCGAACTGGTTGGGTAGCTAGTCCAACCATCACGCTCAACCCCATGAGAATGAACTTCCTCAAGCCAAAACTGTGTTTCCCCTTCTACAATTCAGTTTTCCTCATGCAAGCCTGCTTAAATTGGGAAAAGTCATCAAAATTCCTTATGCAATTCAACTTATGGAACCACACCATGGTTTATCTGCATGCCTTCTACATCCACTTGGATAAATTTTTCTAAGACATCCTTCACAAGGTGCCTACAACAAGGGTACTTGTTACAAAGGCAGCGAGCCATTCTTCCCACCATCATCTTGTTGGTCATCACATTGTCGAAGGGTGCCCAAGGTGGTCTCTTCCTCCTTGGTATTCTCTTCAACCAACTTGTTGTGCAAGTGAGACTTTGCTTCCAAGTAACGTAGGACTACCTCCATCTCAATTAGACTGCAACCCACTTCTGTTATTCTATTGGGTGTTAGTTGGGAGTCCGAGATTGCAATTGAAAATATGCACAAGTCCACGATGTTTGTGGTGTCACATGCTAGGAGGTCTTCACTTCCACTCTTCCTCCGCTATCGTAACTGCCAGAAGCACCTTTGTCACCTCAACATCCTTCGTATATGTCACCAACTATGCTACCCATTGTTCGCATTGTTAATCAAATGCCTCATCACACTGGCCGTCCTCAAGACTTTTTTCTTCTTTCTAGTGCTCATAACCAAAGACAAATTGGCGACAAGCCTCAATTCTTGCAAACTTGGGTGTTCCACCATAGGACTATTACACAATGCAAAATAGTCAAGTGTGGATGAGGAGTCACGTTGGCTTCGAGTAGTTCATAGTGTGGAAGATGAACAAAGGTGTGGACAGGATGCTCTAATAGACAGGTTGAGGGATGCGCCTCACTCTATGGGATATTTTTAGCAAATTGTCACCATGAGGTGTGGTTGGGATTTTAACCAACCTTGTTTCATGGAACTAATTGTGAACAAATGGATGCTGAAGGAACTCATGGATATGAGAGATTCACATTTTTTTTTTGGAAGGTGATTGTAGATTAAATTGTCCCTAGGGGTTATCCTTGCGGAGTAGTTTTCAAGGTATGAAGAGGGGCACTCGAAGACAAGATTCACATTTGTATGTCGCAGCACTACTCGGTGAAGCAACTGTAGGAGATGTGGGGATACATGTGCCTCTTGATCTTGCCAACGTATTGGATGCAAATTTGGGTTTGATGCCAAAGAGTTTGCTAACAATTATCCCGTTGTAGCGCACTAATGATCATCGTATTGAGTTGGAACCATGATCAAAGAGGTAGTTGGAAGAGATTATTGATGCCAGCTTCATCAAACTCTCAAGGTATCCATGTGGAGCAATTGTGTTGTTTCAGCAGAAGAAGGATACCCCATAGTTGAGACTCTTTTTGGACTATAAGGCTCTCAACAAGCAAACGATAAAAAATTGGTATCCACTTCCATTGGCAACTGAATATTTGGATAAGTTGGCTAAGGCCAAGGTGTTCTCAAAGTTGGAATTGAGGCAAGGTTATTACCAAGTGAGGTTTGCGAAAGGGGACGAGTACAAGATGACCTACGTAATGAGGTATGGGAGTTTTGAATTCATATTAATTCCTTTTGGGTTGTGCAATGCTCCCACGACATTCAGCGCCCTTATGAACGACGTGTTGAGACCGTTTTCTGACAAAACATTGGTAGTATATCTTGACGGTATTGTGGTCTTTAGTAAGAACATGGAAGAACACAAGAAGCATTTGGCATACATCTTTGAGGCAATTAGGATGAATCAACTATACATGAAGAAATCCAAGTGTATGTTTGGGCAAGTAGAGATCTCAATCTTGGTTCATTGGAAGCCAAGGATGCATCTACATGGATCGATAGAAGGTTGAAGGCATTAAAGATTGGGAGGAGCTGCAAATAGTGCAGGAGGATAGAATCTTTTTGGGCTTGGAAAACTATTACCACTGATTTGTTGAGGGATACTCTAGTATCGTAGCCCCTCTTATCAAGTTGCTAAAGAAGAAAAATCATGGAGTTGGACATCATGGTGCCAAGAGGCATTCTATGAAGTAAAAAATGGACTTGCGATGGCACTCGTGTTGAAGCTACCAGGTTTTGAGAAGATGTTTGAAGTGCAAAGAGACACTTCATACTTTTCCATTTGAGGGGTCTTAACACAGGAAGTTCACCCAGTGGGTTATGAAAGGAGAAAGTTGGGAGATCTGGAACGAAGGTATCACATGCATGAAAAATAGATGATTGTTGTAATGCATTGTTATAAGGCTTGGAGAAATTATTTGTTGGGAAAACCGTTCATTGTGAAGATGGACAATGTAGCTACAAGATACTTTGTGATGTAGTCAAAGCTATGTGCCAAGCACGCATGTTGGCAGGACTTCTTGGTAGAATTTGATATGATGTTGGAGTACCAAGCCAATAAACTCAATGCTATTGCAGATGCATTGAGCAGGAAGACTTAGCTTACTACATTAGATAAGGAGCAACAAGAAGGACCATTGGCACAAGTCACTTAAGATTTGTAACAACAGATCCAAGAGGGGTTGGAGGGTGACCCCATTGCCAAGAATATTATGAAGTAGGTGAAGGAAGACAAAATGAGATGATTTTGGATGGAAGATGGCTTGTTATTCTTTGGAGGTCACTTGTATGTGTTGCAGATGCATAACCTTAGAAGGGACTTGTTGTAGGAGTGCCATGACTCGGTTTGGGTGGGTCATCCCAGGAAGCATAGGACCTTGGCACTCTTGGAGAGAGGTTTCTTTTGGGAGAACATGAAGCAAGACATAGAGGAGTACATCAAGACTTGTATTATTTTTTAGCAACACAATCCCATCCCCAAGATGAAGCAGACACACTCCAATCGCTACTTATTCCAAAAAACCTTAGGAAAGCATTTCAATGGACTTCATCACATAGATACTGATTTCGTAATGTTACAAGGGGATATTCGTCACGATGGATAGGTTCTCAAAGTACACCACTTTTGTCCTACCAAAAATACCTTGTCAAGTCGAATACATAGTAAAGATGTTTTTCGAACATGTTGTGAAATACTAGGGGATTCCATTGAGTATAGTGTTAGATCGGGACACTTGATTCACAAGTCATTTTTGGAAAGAGTTGTTCAGTCTCATGGGGACTAAGTTGTTAATGAGTTCGAGCTACCATCCAACATAATCTTGGAGGATTACCTTATACACTTTGTGTGGGTAGGTAAGCGGGACTAGACAAAACTCTTGGATGTAGCTCAATTCAGTTACAACATGCAGATGAGTTCGGCAATAGGATACAACCCATTTGAGTTGGTAACTGGGAATCAGTCATTGACTCCTCACATTGTTGCAACGAGTTCTTTTTGGTAGAACCTAGCAACTTTGGGTTTCATGAAGAGTTGGAAGGATAAGTTGGAAATGGATCATGTTCAAATGATAGGATAGCCGACAAGATGAAGAGATGGGCATATCACAAAAGGCGTGAAGTGGAGTTCCAGGTGGGAAATATAACAATTTTCAAACTTAGAAACAAGCAATTCAGTCTAGTAACATGCATGGTAGGTGCATTTCTAATGAGGTTTGATGATCCCTTCGAAGTGGTTGAGAAGATAGGCAAGGTGGCCTACAAACCAAATCTACTAAAACACATGATCCTGTTTCTTCTTGATTTCCATGTTAGCCAACTCAAAGCATGCCAGTTTGATGAAGGCGAACTAGAAAGAAACATGTCGAGTTGGGATCCCACATTAGTAACAAACTAACAAGATCACGAAGTAGAAGAAGTGTTGGCTCACCATTATGTGAGAAATGGGTCTACAATGTGTCTTGAGTACTTCATCAAATGGAAGGATTATCCTAAGGAGGAAAATAGTTGGGAGTGGAAGTTCAAAGAGAAGCTTAAAGCATTCAAGGAAGCACACAGACTACCTCCAAGACTAAAGAAATGCAACCTATGACGTTGTTGGGATGACAACTAGTTGGGTGGGGTAGGATTTCATGGTCCCACCTCGATAATCAGATAAGTTCTCATGCCAACATGGGCATGTCAGCATGATTCCATCCAAGAAGTAGTGGTGGTAGGTGTGGACCTTAATTGCAAGGATGAATGTGTCCAAAGCAAGAAAAAAAGGGCGCGGCAAGCTGGGTGTGAGTAGGCATCACCATGGTGAAACAACTTATGGAGGATCCCCTAGCTGAATCCAAGTGGGCACCATACGCTTTGTCTGCAAGTCGACTTGAAACATGGGCATGCAATCATCGAGGGTGGAGACTCTTGGTCACACCCATTGGCTAAGGAAAGTGGTTATAAGAAGGGAAGCACATTGGTGGAAAAGGAATCATCATCAAGTTAGGAAGAAACATTAAGTGAAAAACTAAGTTCACGTCTGAGTTTGGGTAGAGAGAGGGAACGAATTGCAGGGGTGCACTGGTGCAGATTTTGGGCACATAAATCAGGAGTTGCAGGAGGTGGCCTTATGGATTACTTCAAGACAAAATCGACAGACAGAAAAAATGAAATTCTTATGTGTGGGGAATTCTTTAGGGTTTCTAGAGGCCTCCCAATGGGCACTCACCCAAATTGTAGTCTCCAGACATATCCGTTTAAGAATGTAACTTGTAATCTTGATCTTGTATACAAAATATTTTCAGCACACCCAGTTTGGGGTGTCACCATATATTGTTCTATTAATATTTCATATGCTTAGCTAGATATCATTAGTGTTTGATCCAAATTCACAGCATTAGCATATGCAGAATCACTGAAAGAAACACAATCACAAGATAGACATAAATTTATCCTGGGAAACCGTCAAAGGGAAGAAAACTCAACAAAACTTCCTATGTATACGATGTATAACATAAAACCCCAAAACATGCAATCCTCCTCCTTGTTGGTTTGTCTCTCTCTCTCTCTCCTATGCGCAATACACAAGTGTGAGTCTGTGTTCAAATGAGGAACACAACTCCTCTATTTATACTTTTTGCATCTCTCGACATTTAACCTGAAGTGATCCATCTCAAAATATTTGGTAGTTCAATGTTGCTCTTAGCACAACTAAAGCATAGTACATAGCAGCTTGCTCCACTAGTTATGAAGCAATAAGGGTTCGGAAGTTGATGTCAGGTGTAATACCCCCTGATTCATAAAAATTATTTGTAATGTTAAATTCTAGTCTTAACATTTTGAAACATTATCTGTAATGATAAATTCTAGACTTTATGTTTTTATGAGTTTGGTTGATTGTGGTGTCTGCCCAAACGGTCACTAGAGGACGGTAAATGATAAACTGTATGTTTTGGATGAATTTGGCTGACTTTGGTGTCTTCCCAAATGGTCCCTAGAGGACAGTTGTAACTACTACATTTTTCCTTTTATGAAAATATGAATGAAAGGGAAAAACCATGCTAAAGATGAGACTATACATGCAAGAGTGGGAGACGTAGAGCAATAAACCTCAGGGAATTACACCAGGAAACGAAATGAATTAATGGCGTCAGACGAACCCTCGAGAGGAGGAAACAATGGTTGACGAGGATTCAATGGTGAATGGACCGCAGCTGCGAGAACCAAGGTGCAATGGTTGATGCGGATTCAATGGTGAATGAACCGTAGCTGCAAAGTAAGACCAGAAAACCCTGGAGAATCAGGGAACGCAGTGGTTGAAGAGGATTCCTTGGGGAATGGATTGTATCCGCAAAGTAATACATGGGAAACCAAATTATAAAAGAGCATATGTTATGAGGCAGGACGCTGCTGAGTATGTTGTGAAAGAATGAACTCTTGTTGTGTGAGCACTCTGAGTAAGTGTTAGGAAAGAGTTGAGAGAAATACTTGTTGTGTGAGCACTCTGAGTAAGTGTTAGGAAATGGATTTATTCCTGGAAGTACTGAAATGAGGGTTTAGCTGTCTCCACTCTTGGCATGCATAGTTTAGCGTGGGGGTTATTGAGGACAGAGTATATATGTGTTAATCTATGGTTGGGTGGAACGTAGTTGTTCCCCTTTCATTGCGGTTCGCCTTACAATAGGTTCCATCACTGGGTTTTGTTTCCGCAAATCTATTGAGCTCATCGTATGTTTGTATATGTGTAAAATATGTGTTTCAATGTCAAAAATGATATATAGTAGCTCTAGATTTATTGATAGGAATGATGCTTATTGACGGGTGTACTCATATGCAGTTTACATGTTTGTGCCTTGCATTTGGTAAAATGGTAACTCATGTGGTGTATTATTGTTTTGTACAGAGTTACATGTACGTTGTGTGAAATTCCTGTGATTTATGAACTCAGGGCATGTCTCTGTGTGTATGAATGTATGTTTCAATGTTGTAGAAATTATAAAGGAAGATTTAAGTTTGTTAATGAAAGCACTTCCCATGATCTAGTGAATGGTCATAGGACTATGTATCCATTGGTTTTGTAGTGCACTAGTGGTATGTTACCTTGCTCTGTTAGATCAAGTTGTGACTGCAATGACTCCCTAGTAGAGTAATACACATACTCTATTTGATGTTTCGCATTTTGGTTTTATCATTCTTCAAAGAGAAGTACTCATGTTCTGGTAGGGATGTTTATGAAAACACTAGATGCAGAGATCATTGAAGATGGAATGCCTCTAATCTATTTTTAATCCACGGTAACTTGTATGTTGATTTAGTTTCCTGGAAAGGGTTTCTCCTACTTAGTTGAAGGTTGTGACTATATTTAGATACAAGGCTTCTGAGGTTATAGAAGCCAGGCCTTGTTCTAAAAGTATGATATTCTTCCCTTGGTCACGTGACCTTTCTAGCAGCTGTAAATTCTGCTCTGTGATGAGATAATTGGATGTGTTATTATTCTACTGTCAATAACCAATGGTAAGGGACCCTAAGGGGAAGCCTAAGTGTTGCTCAGGGTTAAACCCTTCCTATCCTAGGGAAGACCATGTATAAGACATGTGGTCCTTAAGTGGAAGTAAATCTGTGAAGGAAAGGGTGGTAATGAGCCACTAATCCCACATAAGAATTCATAAGCTTGAATTCAACCTAAATAACGAACCCAGCCTAAGTCTGTAGGGGCACCAAAGGTGAACCATCCCTAGGTTTTCCCTTTAAGGAAACACACTATAGAGCAGTGTAAAAAGTGTAAGGAAAGAAAGTTATTAAGTAATATGGGCTTTTCGCAACCCGAAATATACCCTACAGAATGCAGAAAGTGAAAAGAAAATATAAAGTAATATGGGCTTTCCGCAACCCAAATTCTTCCCTGCGGAATGCAGAAGGCACAAAGTGAAAAAGAAAATATAGAGTAATACGGTACTTTCGCAACCCGAAATCCTCCCTGCGGAATGCAAAAGGTGGAAAGTGAAAAAGGAAAATAGAAAGTAACATGGGTTTCCAAAAATCTGAAATCTGCATGCGGGAGCAGAATTGCGGAAAGGTCTGTACAGAAAACAATTAAGCTTAAGAATCAATGGTAAAGGAGGATACATGGCCCATGACTTGTATGAGATAATTTTTTTTATATATATGCATTTTAGTAGGTTGTATGGGTATGTTACATATGGTATCAGAGCTACAGGTTTCAACCCTCTTGCCTTTTGGGAGCATCTAGTTCCGCTGAATTATGGAAAGTTTTGTTCTAATCATAACAATTTGTGTTGGAATGTTTTGTGCACAAACAAAATTGCTTCATAACAAGGATACAACAATGGCCTCACAAAGTGAGAATGCAGATCAATTTGAAGAAGTTGCACCAGCATCGTGCACATCGCAGCCAGAAGAAGAATACCCTGAACCCATACAAGTACTGGAAACAATGAGGAATCTGATTATAGAGATTCATAGTTTTAAGGCTGATAATGAGCTGATGAAGAAGGATTAAGAGAATCAGAAAGGGATCAATGAGATATTACTGCAGGGTTTGCAACAGAGGTATAATGGGGAAAATCCCCAACCTGAGATTGTTAGGGACCTAGAAGTTCAGGAAAGTGTAGGAAGAAAGGATAGTTCCTCCAATGGAACTCTAAAATATGAGAATCGAGCAAAGACAGTTGGGAAGAGGAAGATCGATCATCTGGAAGGGGAATTTAAAAATATCAATCCAACCAGCTTCGACGGGGAATCCAAGGCAAGAGATGAAGCATAGGCTTGGCTGCTAAATATGAAGAAGTACTTTCAAATTTATAATTACTCTAGCAACATGAAGGTGAGAATGGTCGTCTACAACATGAAGGGAAGAGCTAGAATTTGGTGGCAGGATCTGAAGATTTCCTAGGGGATAAAAGAGAAGAACCTGGAGTGGTCAAAGTTCAAGGAGTGCTTCAAAAAACAATACTTGCCAGAAATTTACTATGAAAGAAAGACCAAGGAATTCTATGAGTTGAAGCTTGACCAAATGAATATAGAGGACCTCATTAACAAATTCCTAGAACTATTGTGGTCCATGTTGTATATTAAAGAGGAAAAAGTGAAAGTGCATCGGTTCTTGAGTTATTTGATGCAGTCTTATAAGGGCATAATTGAGTTCGACAATCCGAAAACCTTGGATGAAGCCTTAAGAAATGAAAGGATGTGTTTTGAACAATGATAAACAAAGGAATGACCTCTCCAATGTCTGGAAGGGTAAAGAACAGGAAAATTTTAATCAACAGAAGAAGGGATTCCAGTCCCCACCCTTCAGGAATATGCCAAGGAATAGGCAAGGAAATTCCTACAGCAAAAATGAACATCTTCCACAGAAGAACTATAAGTCTATGAACCTTGGACCGAAGGGGAATGTTGGAGCCCCAAGATAACCCGCAAAGTGTTGGGAATGTGGGGAGCCTCACCTACGAAGGAAATTCCCATGTCTCAACCAATCAAATAAGTTTGTTCACATCCTGCAAGAAGATTCCATTATTGGGGAGGTTGGGAAAAGTTACCACTAGATTAATGCAGCCTTGGAGAATCAACAAGAAGATATTCGACCTGAAATTCCGGAGATTGAAGGTATTATCTCTAACCAAAGTATTTATATACTAATTTATCCAGGGGCTACTTTGATTTACATCACTCCCAAAGTGATGGAGGATTGCTAGCTTTCCAAGTTAAGGCACGCAAAACCCTGGTCAGTCCAACTAGCCACTAGAATGAGGAGGAAGGTAACTGAGTCTATTGTTGACTGTGAAGTTAAAATAATGGATCATGTGATTAGGATCAAGCTAAATATTTTTCCTTTAGGGTCATATGATATGATTATTGGCATGGACTGCTCAGCAAAGCATAAAGTAATATTGAATTGTTTTGATAAAAGTTTCACTTATGTGGCTGAGGATCAAATTGTTAGGAAGGTAAGGGGTGTCACTAAACATGTTTCCTTAATACAAATATCTACCATGCAATTAAAAAGGTGCATGAGAAATGGGTGCAAGATGTATGCAGTGCGATTCACCGACATACTCCTTAATGAAGGTCAAACACAGGTAAAATACCACCCAGTCTTAAGTAAGTTTATGGATGTATTTCCAAAAGAGATACCAAGACTACCCCTCAACAAGAAATAGATTTCTTAATTGAGATTGTGCATCAGTCTACACCGGTATCTAAGACACCTTATCATGAGAATCCATGAGTTAACCGAATTGAAAATTCAGTTACAATAACTGCTAGACAAGGGTTACATCAGACCCAGTGTGTCTCCTTGGGGAGCACCAATTTTGTTTGCTAAGAAAAGGGATGAGACTCTAAGACCATGCATAGGTTACAGACAGTTGAATAAAGTAACCATCATGAACAAGTATCCCCTTCCCTATATTAATGATCTGTTTGATCAAGTAGGGGGAGAAAAATTCTTCTCCAAGTTATATTTGCGGTGTGGTTATCACCAGATCAGGATTAAAGAAGATGTAAGTAAAATGGCCTTCATAACCTGAAATGGGCACTATGGGTTCGTAGTGATTCCTTTTGGCTTGAACAATTCCACTGTTACTTTCATGTGTCTAATGAATAGCATTTTCAACAAGTACCTAGATCAGTTTGAGTTGATATTTCTTGATGACATCCTAATCTACTCCAAGACTGAGGAGGAACACCAACAACACTTGGAAATTGTGCTACAAACCTTAAGAGAGCATCAGTTGTATGCTAAGCTCAAGAAATGTGAATTCTTTAAGAAATAAATTCAGTACCTAGGTCATGTCATCTCAAAGGATGGTATCATGGTAGATCCACAAAAGATTAAGGCTATCTTAGAATGGCTTGTGCCTAAGTATGTTGTTGACATTCGATCATTCATGGGACTCACCGGTTACTACTGGCGATTCATCCAGGGATTCTCAAATATAGCCTATCCCATCACTTCCTTGCAAAAGAAGGGAGTAAAGTTTATGTGGTCCCTGAAGTGTCAAGAGAGCTTTGAAAATCTAAACAGATTGCTAAACATGGCCCCAATCTTGAAGGTGGTAGAGCCCTATAAAGACTACACAGTCTGTACAGATGCTAGTAAGGATTGGGGAGAGTCTTATCTCAAGAAGGGCATGTGGTATTTTATGAATTGCGCAAATTGAAAGAGAATGAACAAAATTATGTAATGCATGATCTAGAATTGGAAACCGTGGTGCATGCCTTAAAGATGTGGTGCCACTACTTGTTATGGAAAAGGTTCCTTTTGTTGATAGACAAAACCTATGTAAAGAATATGTTTACTCATCTAGGGCTAAATGCTAGACAGGCAAGATGGATGGCCTTCTTAAGTAAATTTGATTTTGAAGTAAAGCATATCAAGGGTAAGAAAAATAGGGTGGATGATGCACTCATTCGATGAACTCACGAAGTATATGAGATCACTATGAGCCAAACAGAAAGTGATCTGATGAGCAGAATAAAAAAAGCCAGCATCCATGAAGCTAAATATGAAAATTTACTAAATAAATTGCTGAAAGACGAGGTAAACTTGAATGGGACATAATTCAAAGTAGACCAGAGAGGGTTAATTTGGTTTAAATGAAGAATATACATGCCTAATGTTGCAAATTTAAAGTTGGTTATTCTCAATGAAATGCAAACACCTCCTTATGAAGGGCACCCCGGTTACCAAAAGATGATAACAGCCTTTAGAAAACAATTCTTTTGGCCTAAATTACAGGCAAATTTAATTGATTATCCATCTAAATGTTTGGAATGTCAGCAAGTGAAAGATGAGCATCAACACCCATCAAGTTTGTTACAACCTTTGTCTATTCCTGAATGGAAATGGGGAGTAATATATTTGGATTTTATCATAGGTTTTCCTTTGACTTAGAAACAACATGATTCAATTATGGGTTTAGTAGACAAGTTAAGCAAGTCTACTCATTTTATTCCTGTGAAGTCCACTTACAAGGATGTCAATGTTGCAGAAATATTCCTAAAGGAAATATTTCAACTGTATGGAGTATCAAAGATGGTAATTTCTGACTGGGATTTCAAGTTTACATCAAACTTTTGTAAATCATTATTTGCAGGGTTGGAAACCTAATAAATTTCAGCACTAGCTATCACCCTGAAATAGATGGGCAGACAGAACGGACCAACCAAGTCATTGAAGACATGTTGAGGATGTATGTCATGGAAAGGCCCACTAAGTGGTAAGAATATTTGCTTCTGGTAGAGTTTTCATACAATAATGGCTATCATGCCTCAACCAAGATGAGTCCATTTGAGATCCTATATGGGTGAAAGTGTACTTCCCCTGTGAGTTGGGATAACCATGTGGATCATGTGATGGTAGGACCTGAAATGTTGCAAGACATGGAATAGACAGTTCGAGAAGTTCGGAAGAATTTGAAGGTGACACATGATCACCAGAAGAATCACGCGGACTTGAAAATGCAGCATAAATAATTTTCAGTCGGAGATCATGTTTACCTCCGAGTCAAGTCCAAAAAGAGATCCATGAGATTGGGAAGTTGTACCAAATTAGTCCCATGATTATGTGGACCCTTTCATATCTTGGAAAGGATTGGACCTGTGGCATATAAACTTGCTCTCCCAGCACACTTGAGGATTCATAATGTTTTTCATATTTCATTATTGAATAAATATATACATGATTCCACTCATATCATTGACTAGAATGTGGTGCAAGTGGAACCATAAGGAGAATTTCAAATGGAACCTCTATGCATTATGGACAAGATAGAAACAATACTTCGAAACCGGGTCATCGATCGGGTTAAGATGCAATGGAAGCACTTTATCTTGGAGGAGGCGACTTGGGAACTAGAGGAAGATACGCAAAAGAGGTACCGAGGTCTATTTCCAGAAGGTATGGAGGAAGATTAAGAACACTGAGGACAATGTTGCATTAAGGGGGTGTGGATGTAATATCCCTTGATTCATAAACATTATTTGTAATGTTAAACTCTAGTCTGGATGTTTTGAAACATTATCTGTAATGATACATTCTAGACTGTATGTTTTGATGAGTTTGGCTGACTGTGGTGTCTTCCTAAACAGTCCCTAGAGGACAGTAAATTCTAGACTGTATGTTTTGGATGAATTTGGTTGACCATGGAGTCTGCCTGAACGGTCCCTAAAGGACAGTTGCAACTGCTACATTTTTCCTTAAATGAAAATATGAATGAAAGTGACAAGCCACATTAAAGAGGAGACTATGTGTGCAAGAATGGGAGACGTAGAGTAGTAAACCTCAGGGAAGTACACCAGGAACCGAAACTCCTTAATGGCGTCAGACAAACCCTAGATAGGAGGACCCGCTGGTTGACAAGGATTCAATGGTGAATGGACCACAACTGCAGGAACCAAGGTGCAGTGGTTGATGGGGATTCAATGGTGAATGGACCATAGCTACAAAATAAGATCAGAAAACCCCGAAGAATCAGGGAACGCAGTGGTTGACCCAAAGTAAGACCTAGGAAACCAAACTATAAATGAGCATATGTTATGAGGTAGGAGGCTGTTGAGTATGCTGTGAAAGAATAAAATCTTGTTGTGTGAGAACTCTGAGTAAGTGTTAGGCAAGAGTTGAGAGAAATACTTGTTGTGTGAGCACTCTGAGTAAGTGTTAGGAAAGGGATTTCTTCCTACAAGTACTGAACTGAGGGTTTAGTTGTCTCCGCTCTTGGAACACATAGTTTAGCTCAGGGGTGACTGAGGACATAGAATATCTGTGCCAATCTACGGTTGGGTGGAACATTGTTATTCCCCTTTCAATGCGGTTCACCTTACAACACTGGTTCCATCATTGGGTTTTGTTTCCGCAAATCTATTGAGCTCAGTGTATGTTTGTATATGTGTAAATATGTGTTTCAATGTAAAAAATGATAAATAGTGGCTCTATATTTATTGATGGGAATGATTCTTATGGACAGGTGTACTCATACGTTGTTTGCATGTTTGTGCCTTGCCTTTGGTAAAACAGTAACTCAAGTGGTGTATTATTGTTTTGTAAAGAGTTACCTGTACGATGTGTGAAATTCATGTGATTGATGAACTTAGGGCATGTTTGTGTGTGTATGAATGTATGTTTCAATGTTGTAGAAATGATAAAGGAAGATTTAAGTTTGTTGATGAAAGCACTGCCCATGATTCAGTGTATGCTCATAGGACTATCTATGCATTGGTTATGTAGTGCACTAGTGGTATGTTACCCTGCTTTGTTAAATCAAGTTGTGACTGCAATGACTCCCTAGTAGAGTAATACACATACTATTTTTGATGTTTCGCATTTGGGTTTTATCATTCTTCAAAGATAAGTAATCATGTTCTGATAGGGATGGTTATGACTACACTGAATGCAGAGATCACTGAAGATGGAATGCCTCTACTCTGTTTTAATCCATGGTAACTTGTATTCTGATTTAGTTTCCTGGAAATGGTTACTCTTGCTTGGTTGAAGGTTGTGACTGTATTTAAATACAAGGCTTCTGAGGTTATAGAAGCCATGCGTTTTTCTAAAAGTATGATATTCTTCCCTTGGTCACACAACCTTTCTGGGGGCTGTAAATTCTGCTTCGTGATGAGCTACTTGGATGCGTTATTATTCTACTGTCAATAACTAGTGGTAAGGGACCCTAAGGGGAAGCTTGAGTGTTTCTCGGGGTTAAACCCTTCCTAGCCTAGGGAAGCCCTTGTATAAGACCTGTGGTCCTTAAGTGGAAGTAAACCTGTGAAGGAAAGGGTGATAATGAGCCACTAATCCCACATAAGAATTCCTAATCTTGAATTCACCCTAAATAACAAACCTGACCTAAGTCTGTAGGGCCACCAAAGGAGAACCATCCATGGGTTTTACCTTTAAGGAGACACATAGTAGAGCAGTGTAAAAAGTGTAAGGAAAGAAAGTTATTGAGTAATATGGGATTTCTGCAACCCCAAATCCGCCCTACAGAATGCAAAAGGCGAAAAGTGAAAAAGAAAATATAAAGTAATATGGGATTTTCGCAACCCAAAATCCGCCTTACGGAATGCAGAAGGCAGAAAGTGAAAAGAAAATATAAAGTAATATGGGATTTCCGCAACCTGAAATCCGCCTTGCGGAATGCGGAAGGCGAAAAGCGAAAAAGAAAATATAAAGTAATATAGGCTTTCCGCAACCTAAAATCTACCCTGCAGAATGTAGAAGGCGGAAAGTGAAAAAGAAAATATAGAGTAATACGGGATTTCCGCAACTGAAATCCGCCCTGCGGAATGCAGAAGGCAGAAAGTGAAAAAGGAAAATAGAAAGTAACATGGGTTTCTGAAAATACGAAATCTGCATGCGGGAGTGGAATTGTGAAAAGGTTTGTACTGAAAACAATTAAGCTTAAGAATGAATGATAAAGGAGGATACATGGCCCATGACTTGTATGGAAGAATTTTTTATATATATGCATTTTAGCAAGTTGTATGGGTATGTTACATCAGAACTATTTGACATGGGTTTGGATACCATAATGATTCTATGTGACAACCAGAGTTGTATAAAGATGACAGAGAATCTTGTGTTCCATGATAAATCAAACCACATAGAAATCCAATATTTTTACATAAGGGATATGGTACAAAAGGGGGCTATAAAACTCCAGTATGTGAGTACCGATGAGGAAGTTGCCGATGTGCTGACCAAGCCTCTATCTCGAGTAAAGTTTGAATACTTCCATGACAAGCTTGGTGTTGTCCGAAAAGACTTTCCTTGCAAGGAGGAATAGGGATGATATAGATCCATCCTTGCAAGGAGGAACATTGATGATACCATGTTAAGATTACATATCCTTAGCTAGATATAATTAGTGTTTAATCCATATTCACAATAGTAGCATATGCAGAATCACTAAAGAAACACAATCACAAGATAGAAACAGATTTATCCCGGGAAACTATCAAGGGGAAGAAAACCCAACAAAACTTCCTTTGTATAGATGTATTACCTTGATACTGCTGAAGATTCTCTCTCTCTCTCTCTCGTTGATGATGTTGTTGTCAATACAATACCCTTCTCGTTAAGGGGGAGTGTTGAAATATTGTAACTTCGAAGAATATTCTAAATGTATTTTACTAATGTACCCCAAGGGGGATGTCTTATTCCTCCATTGGGATGTTACTATTGTATTTGGTCATCATAGACTCATGAGTTAAAGCCTCCATTATAATTTGGGTCAATAGTATCCTAATGAATATAATAAAATATCGTTTTGATATTTCCTAGGTGAAGTCGACCCAATCATTTTAGTGGGGCCGACTTGTTAGGTTAACTGTCAAGTGACAAAAAGAGTATAAATAGAGGAGTTGTGTTCCTCATTTGAACACATAGTCATTTCCTTGATTAGTTCCTTATGATGCTTCTCCTTAGCTTCATCTTCTTCTGGCTCAAGAAATTCAGCCTTGATGTATTTGTCAAGATCATTCTCTCTAAGAATGAGACCAATCATATACTTCCATGTTCGGAAGTTTTCGATGCCTCCCAGCTTGTCCTCAAGCTTAGTGCTTGGAGCCATCTTATCCAGGAGGTCAATAAAAATTGAAATTTCTCAAAATGAAAAGTTGATCTTACCAGGAGATGTGCTTGATTAAGGCGAGTTGGTTGGTCCACTTGATTTCTGGAGATACCGAATATTTTCAAGACCACAAGGGTCTCCCAATTCAAGGAACAACTAGATGTCATTGGAGACTCCCTTAATGAAGATGAATTATTTATTGCTGCTCTCAATGGTCTCACTAGACCTAGGGAGTCATTCATACGTACAGACTATGTGTGCCAGAAAAGAAAGTATGAAGTTTGACAATGTATGGGAAGACTGCATCCAAGAGGAAGCTAGAGTAGCTAACAAAGAAGCTCTAATTAAAGGAGATGATCAAGCTCTAGCCACCCATAGCAGAAGAAGAAGACAATCAAACGTCAAGAAGGATAGTCACAAGGAGTATAGACCTCCAAATAAGTTTCAAAGGAAAAGAAAGAAACACAATCACAAGATAGACACCGATTTATCCTTGGAAATCCTCAAGGGGAAGAAAACCCACCAAAACTTCCTTTGTATAATATGTATAAGATAAAACCCCAAAACAGGTAATCCTCCTCCTTGTTGGCATGTCTCTCTCTCTCCTATGTGCAGTACACAAGTGTGAGTATGTGTTCAAATGAGGAACACAAATCCTCTCTTTTATATATTCTTTTTGTCACTTGACATTTAACCTAACAAGTCAGCCCCACTAAACTGATAGGGCCGACTTCACCTTGGAAATCTCAAAATGGTATTATATTATATTCATTATGGTGTTATTGACCTAACTTACAATGGAGGCTTTACCTCATGACTCTATGATGACCGAATAATGATAGTAACATCCTGACGGAGGAATAAGACATCTCCCTTGGCATACATCAATAAAATACATTTTGAATATTCTTCGAAGTTACAATATTTCAACATGTTCTTGTCTCTTTCTTGTATATTAGATAAGATCCAACTAGTTAAGTGTTAACACATAAAATGGATAAGTATAACATTGAACAAGAATAAGTGTAAGTGTTCCATAGGCATAGTATATTAGGATTACAAACCGGGTTGGTCTCACCACCAGTAAGGAGACATGAGTAATGCACAGTCTACAAAGTGGAACGAACTTCGATTTTTCAAGTCAGATCTATAGACCTGTGACAATATGCTTTACATAGACCCATTTCAATGTATAACAATGTACACAACCATTATTGACTATCCATCTAGGTGTATAAATTGCATTATTAAGGAAATAGAGTATATCGAAAGGAGAATAATCGATTAAGAAGTTAACCCATGTCTAGCAGATCAACAGTTGATGCAAAGAGTAGCCAAAAAGAGAGAATATTGGCATATGTTGTGACAATTACTAATCAAACAAGGTGTGTTGTGAGTGATTCGACCAACTAGAAGGAACTCAAAGATGTTGACCACTTATAATACATTATGCCCATCATCGATGCTCAATTACCTTAGATTTTAGTTTTCTTCCTATCTACATGTTGTGTTTGATGGTTGACTACTCTTTCTTAGTTCCAATATCTAGGACTAGTAATACATGGAGGCTAACATATCTAGACCAAAATGTATCAAACAACTATATAGAGTCAATATTTCAATTGTGAACATAGGGTGAAAAAATTCCTTGTGATGAAATAAGTTGTAAAAGGTGTAGTAAGTATTATTTTGAGGCTTATACTGATGTGATCCTTGTAAACATAAAAATATGATATAATGTTTAATGTTGAAGTGGGGATTAATAGAGTATTGTTGTTTATCAACTGATGCCAAATTTTTAGTCCTTTTTGAGTCATGGTCTAAATTTTGATAACAAAATGTGAAACATATCAATAGATTCATGAGAAATGAAAGTCGTGACATGAAGGATAGTCCTAGTTGAGTCTCGACAGTTAAAAAACATCAAAAAGAAAATGTTGTAAAAGTTGAAAATTGAGTTTGCTTCTAAATCAAGCAGGATGGGTTAAACATGAGCCTTTAAGGTATTCAATGACCTTCACCTTTTGTAATTTAAGTTGTTTCCTAGCCAATGATTTTGGTTATTTTGATAACATTAGTTGAAACCTAGCTGACAACAATCTAATTGAGTTAGTAAAAGTCTTGTATGTGAAAGTCTAGAATGTCTTAGGAGTATTATAGAGTCATAGTTAATAATTGGTTTAGTTATTAAGTCAAATAGAATCAAGTCATGATCATGTAATGTCTTAGTTGAGTCATAAAATATTAGAGAGATGTAGTCGAGTCCAGTCCTTCATGTAAGCAGGTTTTAAACTCAAGAAAATTGAAGAGATCGATGCAGTGCTAGAGACATTGAGAGAATCTATGAATGATCAAGGAGAAAAAGAAATAGGTCAAGTGAAGCAGAAAGAAAAGAAAAAAAAAATTACAGTGGAGAAGAGAACTTAATAAGGGCATGAATATTGATTGAGCAACAATGAATAAAATCTCAACATGGAAGTGAACACCTAAACATTGAGCATCTAACTAGGAATATTGATGGAAAGTTCTTGGAGCATTAGAGTTGAACATTAATTGAAAATTTATGCAACATTTGATTGAGCATTTGATTGGATCACTTACACAAATTATTGATTCCAAGATTCTCCTTAAAATACAATAAACACTGCATTCAAGAAAAAGGCATCAAATCCTACATGCATGCACACACAAAGAGCTTAATGAAAATATGATGACACGATAATGAAGGAAATGATTGAGCCCCTCAATTGTTTGAGTTTCAGAGTGGTTCCTCAGGTTGTGACATCGAAGGCCAAAAGGCAGAGAAACGGTGGGTTATATATCACAAAGTAAGTCCCCGTAATATAATTGTTGTGCATGGTAGGAACGTGAGCCAAAATGAAGACTTGTTGATTGCACAAGCACCTACCAATTTGAATATGGAGGCTAAAGATGAAAACGTCACAATGGAACCTTGTATATGTGTATCTTTTTATACAATTGACAATTCTTGTGATTGATTTCCCTAAGTAGACTAATATACATGGTTGACACATAGTAAGGATACTTCATGAGGAGCAAATATCCAAGGTGTTGCCACATAGTTTCTTCAGGATAAGCGGCAAGACTTTGAGGTTGGAGGAGATATTGGAGGGCCTCTTATGCCTTCGTAAAAGTCATCATGTAATGTAATAAGACATTATATATTAAGATAAAGTGGATATATGAATGTATATGTAATAAATCAAAGCATGAAGAGAGCCTAAATAAGTGATTAGTTGGAGCATGTACAACCATCCAACCATCCCTTTAATTGTTTAAATACTCATGAAAATAAATGAGATCTTGGTTGGATATCCTTCCCACACAACTCTCTTGAGTATCTTTATGGTTTGCATGATATAATCCATTTTTTGAATACATGTGTAATCTATTACATTACAACAAAATAGAAAGAAAAATAAGAAGGAAGACAATGGAAAAGGAAAATGAGAGGAAGGAGGAAGGGAAGATAGAGGACAATATGATTAAGATAAAGAATGAAAGGTAAAAGGATATTAAGAGGAGGAAGAGGAACAAGTAAGAGATATACAATCACTAAACTCTAATTTTTTTATTATAATGGATATCAATATATATAGTTATACAGTAAAATTCATCCTACCTACACTCTAAATATAAATATAAATCCCATGCCAAATATAAACCCAATTACCATCCCAAATCATGTTCCAAATCACATCTTAAATATGCCATAAAAAAAAATAGAGGCAATTGAGAAAAAAACTTACCTTGGAATACAGTGGATGTGATTAAAGCCCTCACATCTCTCATGTCTTCTCCTCTTAAATACCCCACAAACCATTTGTAGCTCCAACAATATTTTTGCCATATTTTGCCATAGTTTCATGTGAAAATGAGATGTTAGAGACCTATTTTTTTCAATTTAAATTCATAGTTGACATATCAAGCAACACAAACTCAATCTTAGTGTGTCTTTTGTTTCCAAATTAGCATGTGCTTGCATCGTAACGACATTGAGTTAGCATCACTTCCTTCCTTACATAAACATAAACTACCCAATTACGTCGATTCTTTCTATGCAAGTAACGCAAATGCGTTGGGAATGTGCCATAGGAACAATATCAATGTGGTGTCGGGATTGCAATGTCAATTTGAAATATTTTTAATATTAAATAGAGTAATAACTAAAAATAAATATAATTGTAACAATGGCGATGCTAATAATTATCATATCAACTGGGTGTGACTTAAAACGTGGAAAGAAAAGTTGTTTTTTTATACTCATTATTATTATTACTATTAATTAATTTTTAAAATAATAATTCCACTAATTTATAATAATAATATTTAGTTAAGAATTACACTAATTTATAATAATAATATTTAATTAATAATTACAATAATTTATAATAATAATATTTAATTCAATATTTGCCTACCATAATGTAAGATTTATAATAGTAAAAATATATTGGGTGTGATTCAAAAATACATAACATTTGCCTGCCATAATAATTTAAAATAATAATTACAATAATTTATAATAATAATATGTGCCTACCATAATGTAGGCTTTATAATAGTAAAAATCTATTGGTATGATTCAAAATGTGAGAAGAAAAGTTGTTTATTTATATTTATTATTATTAATTATTTTTTAAAATAAGAATTACATTAATTTATAATGATAATATTTAATTAATAATTACACTAATTTATAATAATATTATTTAATTAATAATTACAATCATTTATAATAATAATATTTAATTAAATATTTACGTGTCATCATGTAAGAGATTTATAATAGTAAAAATATATTTGAAAAAGATGCAAAACTATATGTGCTTGTAAAATATGGGAAACAAATACAAAGAGCAAAATAACATTTTATTGTTATTATATAAATAACACTTTATTGTTATAAAAAAATAGAATAAATGTTAAATTTGATAAATATTAGATATTGAGAACTCATCTCATTCATTGTGAGTGATAATGTTATGTGTGTAACATATGCAATTTTGTATGAATGAATGTTATGGGTGGGGTTAATGGGGCTTTGTTACAAGTTAGGGTTTTTGGCTTTGGGTTGTGGTTATGGTGAATAATGTCTTAGTGATCACTGAAAATATCTATGAGTAAATTGAACCAATGTCCTCATACTTGTTCACCAGTTGGCATGGAGTTCGTTCTTCTGCAAACAGGGATTAGTACCAACTATGGTAAAAAGTGGGAACTACATCTTTGTTATTGCTTTCAATTGGTGCATAGTTTTGTGCTTTTGGTTTAGTGTCCTTTTGTGGATATTCCCTAGGTTCTTTGTCCCCTATGTCGGGCGAGTTGGCAAGGGATTGTGGAATGAAGTGATCACTGCTAAGTATTTACACAAATTGTCTCTGACTTCTCGGACGAGAGAGAGGGATAAGACTATTAGGGGTGCTTCTCTTTTATGGAAAGGTTTCATCAAAGTCTTTTCCTGGATCAGTAGATCCTTATGCTAGAAAGTTGGAAATGGGGAATCTATCAGGCTCGGTATTGATCCCTTCCTAGGGATGGAGACTGATTTTGCACTATCTCCTAAGTTGATTGTTTTCCTTAATGGGCATGATTTATTGTATTTAAGTCAGGTCCATAATTTTGGAGGCTGCTACTTTTCTAATGAGTACTAGTTTTTGGCAGAGGACCTTGAGCTCGAAGAAATTTGGGCACATGAATGGACTATGTTTACGAACAAGTTGTATAGTGCGGGGACCAAACTGTCTTCTGATGAAGATGTCTTGATTTGGGCCTTTAATAAGGAAACCGGTAAGGTGACAACAAAGGATTCTTACTTCTATATAGCTTAGTCTCTCACTGACCATGTTAGCGGTTTGTAGCATAAGTACATTTGGGAGTGGAAGGTCCCACTAAAAATCTAGTATTTGTTTTGTTGTGTTTTGAAAACAAAATTGCTACCTAGGACAATTTGATGAAACGAGGATGGGTTGGACCCAATATTTGTGTGTTGTGAGGCAGAGACGATGAATCACCTTTTTGCGGTTTGATAGTTTGGTTGCCTGGTTTGGAAGGAGGTGGCACAACAACTCAAAATTCTTCCAGTCTCATACACTACATATCTTTTGGCGAATTTGTGGCAATGGCGTTCAAATGACAATGGGTTTTGCTATGTGCCTATTTTCTTTTGTTGGGATTTGTGGAAGATGAGAAACAGGGTCATCTTCGATAATTTTAAACCTTCTCCTTATTCGGTTTGTGCTTACATCATTAGTATTTTGAATGATTTCCCAACACTGGAGTATCTTATTAAGCAAAGGAAGGCCTCCTTCTTTTAATTACTTGGTTGGTTTTTTCGATAGAGCGTCATTCGGTAAGTCTTGTGGAGATGGTTTTTTTCTAATTATTGGTGAAAATCACTTCTTCCATTTCAAGATGGGTTGTAGGCCGGGGTCCAATACTCGAGCTGAGTTGCTGGCACTTGGGGGTATGGTTTTTGTAGCACACGGGATGGGTCTTCCCTATCTTGATATTTTTAAAGACTCGAAATCTATAGTCAAGCGGGCTAAGCAAAAGTCCTCCCTTCATGTTTTGGCTCTTGATTATTGGTGTTGTTGTACCAAATTTCTATCGGGGACCTTTAACTCTTTCAGTATCCAACATATATATCGGAAGCACAATACCATGGCGGATCGTCTATCGAAGGAAGGCGTTCTGTTAACAGAGGGATATATGGAATATGATGAATTCGAAGACAATTTGAAAATCAATGAAGGATCCCTCAATACCTTTTGTACTGATTGTTTGTGGACAATTTGCTAGTAGTCTTTTTGCTACTTTTTTTTTAAATTTTATTTTAGTGGTCTGGATGGAAAAATGTAAAAAGATGATAAAGGGTGAAATGGTTTTGTCTGTTTGACTGTATTTGCATATATTTGGTTAGTTCTCATGAGAAGATTATTGCAAGATATCCTAAGCATTGTACTAATTTACCTTTGATTCAATTGAATACTAGGGAATGATTTTTTTCTGCTTAAAAATACATATGCAGTTTAGTAAGTTAGAATGTAAAACAAGAGTGGAAGCATAATGAATACAAAACAATGAGTATAGGGAATGACAACGGGTTACAATTTTTATTATTTATCATGGGGCATGTATCATTAATGGAAAGAAGTGTGATATGAAATAATAACAATGATGAGCATGTATGATATGTATGGTTATATTACATGTTATTAATGGAAATAAATGTGATAGGGAATAAATGAATATGTATCACATAGATTATGATATTATAAGAGAAGTTAGTTTATTTATATATATTTTTGTAAATGTAATTTTTTTTAAAATATTTTTTTTCTAATTTAAAAAGAAGACAAAAATTTATATATTTGATTTTTTTATCAATCTATTAACCAATTTGTTTTTATTTATGAACATTACTTTATAAAATACGTATTTTTTTTTAATTTTTTATTATTATAAAAATTAAATACAAACAATTAAAAACCTTATGATGAACTCCAGTTAATATGAAAACTAAGAATAAATACTAAGAGTAATTGAAAATTCACCTTACTCATTATTAGTGATAATTTCGAGCATCTAAAAAAAATGGAATTAAGTGAAAATTTGAAATGATAGAGAAGGCACAACAAATACATAATGAGTATCCTGCATTTGAGAAATCACGAAGCCTATTAATTTATATGGAGTTTTCTAGGTGCATTTTTTCTCATAAATTTAATATTTTGTTATTTTCTATTTAAATTAGAAATAATAATTTTTATTTTTTATTTATATTTATTTATATTTTTTATCTAAATTGAAAATAATAATTTGTTTTTTTATATTTTTATATTTATTTTTAGCTCTCGACGAAAAGTATTTTCATTGGTTTGGCTAACTTTATTGGTCGTTTAGTCACCTTGGATGAAGACATGTTTAGTGCATTTGACAAGAGAATGACATCTGTGTTGGTGGAGCTAGATGTCTTTGTTGGGTTACCACCTGAAGTGGATATCATTAGGGGTGATCGTAGCTTCACCCAGCGTCTAAATTATCGTAAAATCCCCTTTATATGCCATTATTGTCGTGCTACCTGGCACATGAAAAGTAAGTGCATGTTTCTGTTGTAGGGTTTGGAGGCTTCAGAACCAGATTCTGACTAGGAAGCTCAAGTTGATGAGTTTCTTCCTTCCATGGACCTCTCAAATTTTCCTTGCTCCCACGGCTCTAGGTATGTGTCTTTCTAGTTCTCCTTTAGTGTATGAAGGTCTATCCAAGGCTGAGTTACCTTTCATCGATTCGGTGGAGGAGGAAGTTGGGGTTAAGGGTTTAGCTCTCCTTTACCCAACGGTGGTTGATACATTTCCTTCTGGGGTGGGAATCCTTGAACCAATTGTTCCTATGGTGGCTATCCCTCCGACTACTGATCTGGTAGCCCGTTTTGGGGTGGCTCACCTCAAGCCTTATGTTCCTTGTCCTTCGGTGGGTGATGACGAAAGTATTAGGGGGGATTTAGTGCCTTATCTTTCTAGTCCCGGGGTTGGGGTTTCAAAATTTATGTTATCCGTGGATACATATTTTCCTCCATTATCTGAACCTACCCCAAAAGTGGGACTTGGAAAGGGCACTAGTTCTCCTGAGCCTTGTACCCCTACTGAGGATTCAACTTATTAGGATGCCTCGCTGAAGTCTTCCCTTACGATTTTCTCAGAAAATCCCTCTGTCTTGTTGAAATATTGTAACTTCAAAGAATACTCTAAATGTATTTTATTGTTGTAATCTATCGGAGATGTTTTACTCCTCTGTCGGGATGTTATTATTGTATTTGGTCATCATAGAGTCATGAGGTAAAAGATCCATTGTAAGTCAGGTTAATAGAACCCTCTAGAATATTATATTATATTATTTTGTGTCTTCCTAGGTGAAGTCGGCCTAGTAATTTTGTTGGGGTTGACATGTTAGGGAAAAATTCAAGTGGAAGATAAAGTATAAATAGAGGAGGTGTGTTCCTCATTTAANGGGGAGAGAGAGAGAGAGAGAGAGAGAGAGAGAGAGAGAGAGAGAGAAATCTGCAAGGAGAAGGAGCACCTGTTTCAAGTTTTATCTTTGTACTTTTGGTACATCTATATAGAGGAATTTTTGTTGGGTTTTCTTCCCCTAGAGGATTTCCCAAGATAAATTCTTTCAGTGATCCTGCATATTTTATTGTTGTGAAATTGAATTGAATACTAATGATATCTATCTTAGCATATGGAATCTTAACATGGTATCAGAGCTAGATTGAATAGGACATCTTTCATAAGGTGAAACTCTCTCTCCTCTTCCTCCGACAAGAAATTAGGGTTTTTGTGAAAGTTGGAATTTTAGAGATATGATTGCATAGAAAGTTGTGCCTCCCTAGAGCGCATCTATTGAGCCCTGGATCGAAATTTTTGAGTGGGCGGATCTCCAGGAAAGTTAAAGCCTAGTTTGTCTTTAGACCAGAAAACTATAGAAACTACAGACCAAAATCTCGCAAGTCAATTTTGAGAGGTGAATATTTGGAATCTCCAGAAACCAAGTGTACCAGTCAACTCACCTCAGTGAAGCGCATCTTCTGGTAAGGTCATTTCCACATTTTCAGAAATTTCATTTTTTAGTGACCTCCTAGATAAGATGGCCCCAAGCACTAAGCTTAAGGACAAGCTAGAAGGCATAGAGAATTTCCAAGCATGGAAATATAGTATTGGTCTCATTCTTATAGAGAATGATATTGACAAATACAGCAAAGGAGAAGTTATAGAACGTGAAGAGAATGAAGCTAAGGAGAAGCACAAGAAGGACCTAATTAGGGCAATGAGGATCATTATCGATTCTATCAAAGATCACTTTATTACTTAAGTGTCATCCAAAGAGACCCCGGAGGATATGTATGATGACCTATCCAGAATGTATGAAGGAAGGAACATCAAAAGAAAGATGAATTTGAGAGCTCAATTGAAGAGCACCAAGATGAGTCAAGGAGAATCCGTTCAAGACTACTTCACAGGGGTCTCCTAGTTCAAGGAGCAGCTAGAAGCCATTGGAGACTCCCTTGATGAAGATGAACTAGATATGACTGCTCTCAATGGTCTCACTAGACCTTGGGATTCATTCATACAAACTATGTGTGCCGGAAAGGAAAGCATGAAGTTTGACATTGTATGGGAAGATTGCATCCAAGAGGAGGCTAGAGTAGCCAATAAAGAAGCTCTACTTAAAGAAGATGATCAAGTCCTAGCCACCCATACCAAAAGAGGAATAAGTTAATCAAACTTCAAGAAGGAAATCCACGAGGAGTCTCGACCTCCCAAGAGGTTCCAAAGGACAAGAGGAAACAATCAGAGGAAAGACTAATCTAATTTTCAATGTTTCCATTGCAACAAGATAGGACACATTTCTAGAAATTGTCCATTGAATAAAGAAGAATACAAGAAGAACAACAAAAGACATCATGCACACCTAGCTGAAGATGAAGAAGGACCTCAAAGAAAACAAACAAAAGAAGAAGATGCATAAGAGTACTATATTATTTTTTACACTCTCTGATTCTGTGACACCTGGAGAAGATACATGACTTATTGATAGTGGTGCTTCAAAGAACATGACAGGAAAAAAGAAAACTCTATCAAAACTTGAAGAGAATAACTCTCCTTAGAAGGTATCTTTAGGAGATGACTATCAATATCCCATCAAATGAATTGGTGAAGCAAGCTACAAGCTTGATTAGAACCCCCATGAATATGAAGGAAGTCTTATATGAACCAGGATTGAAGAAGAACTTACTTTATATTTCAGCATTAGATAATAAAGTATATAGGGTTGCATTTATAGATAGATGGACAAGTACTTATGTGGCCCAAAGGAAAATCAATTGAAGATGCAGTTGTCATTGGTGAAGAAGAAGGATGATTATATAAAATCAAGGGACATTTGGAAACAACCTCGGTTCATGAGACCACTATACCAAGTGAATTATGAAATAGGAGGCTTGCTCACATCAACTACAAAGCAATACCCCATGTGAGCAAAGTAGTAACAGGTTTACCAGATTTGAAGATCTATCATGAAGGCACTTGCAAAGGATGTGCTAGAGGAAAGAATATCAGGAATCCATTTCTGAAGAATGAAAGAAAGACTAAACGTACATTGGAATTAATTCATTCATATGTATGTGGTCCAATGCCCTCCACATCTTTGAGTGGTTATGAATACTATGTTACATTTATTGATGACTATTCAAGAAAGACATGGATATATTTCTTGAAAACAAAGGATGAAGTATTTGGAAAATTCAAGGAATTCAAATCCTTGATAGAGAATCATTTAGAAAGACGAGAAACTCAAAACATACAATGGTGGAGAATATACTTCAAAAGAGTTTGAATTTGTTTGTAAAGAAGTTGGAATCAGTAGGGAACTAACCACTCCCTACAATCTTCAACAAAATGGTGTTGCAGAAAGAAAGAATAGGACCATTATGGAAGCAATGAAGACAATGATACATGATAAATATCTTCATATGCATCTATGGGCTGAAGAAGCAAGAACAACATTTTATGTGCATAATAGATTATCCCATAGTTCCCTTGGATTCAAGGCTCCTGAAGAGATGTTCACAGGAAAGAAGCCCGAAGTGAGCCACCTCAAGATATTTGGTTTCCCAATATATGTTCACATACCAAAAGAAAAGAGAACCAAGTTGGACCCTTCTAAAAAGAAGGGAATATTTGTTGGATGCTGTGACGTCTCCAAATCCTTCAGAATATACATTCCAGGATTCCAACACATGGACATTAGTAGGGATGTAACATTTGATGAAGAAGTAGCTCTCAAGAGATCCAGAAAGTGCCAGCATGAAGAAGTATATGAAGAAGATGTACCTCCCAGAAATGTATAAGTTGCAACCTCCCCTGAAAATGAAACATCAGAGGACCATGATATGCTAGAACCTCAAGAACCTCCTACTATGAGTATATCATGAAAGAGAAAGCTTGCTTAGGTAAGATAAATTATACAAGAAGCAAAGAAGTATGGAGCTCCATAAGGCTCCACAAGAGTAAGAAAGAGATCAAATCCATTTTCCAGTTATGTAGCTTTAATGTGTGATCTTGTAGATCAAGAACCTACCAGTTATGAAGAAGCTATGTAGAAGAAAGAATGGGTATAAGCAATGATGGAAGAGTACCAATTAATAATGAAGAATTATGTTTGGGATATAGTTCCCAAACCAGAACGCAAGAGTGTGGTATCTTCCAAGTGTATCTACAAGATAAAACATGCAACTGATGGAAGTATTGAGAAATACAAAGCAAGGTTTGTGGCTAGAGGATTCTCTCAGAAAGAGGGAAATGATTATGAATAGACATTTGCACCAGTAGCAAGGTACATTTCCATTAGAACCATCATGGCACTTGCATCCATGATGAAGTGGAGTTTACACCAAATGGATGTGAAGACAACCTTCCTGGATGGTGTTATTGAGGAAGAAGTGTATATAGAACAACCACAAGGATTTGAAGTTGAAGAAATATAGACTCTTGTATGTAATTTGAAGAAGTCTCAGTATGTACTGAAGCAAGCTTTTAGAGCTTGGTATGGAAGGATTGATAGATTTTTGGCGAGCTTGGGATTTACCAAAATTGAAGCCGACGCTAACCTTTACTTTAAGGATATGGATGATGGACCTTTCATATTATTATTGTTTGCGGATGATATATTTCTAACAAGAAATAAGAAATAGATTGTAGAGTGAAAGAAGAAGTTCGTTGAAGAATTCGAGGTGAAATACCTTGACATAATGCACTATTTTCTAGGTCTAGAAGTATGGCAGAGCATAGAAGGAATGTTTCTCAACCAGGGAAAGTATGTTATGGAAATATTAAAAGGATTTGATATGTTGGATTGTAAATCCATAGCCAAACCCATGGATACTAACATGAAGTTGTGATCTGATGAATCATCAGAGTCAGTGGATGTTACTCAGTACAGACAGATTATTGGGTCATTGATGTATCTGATGAATAACAGGCCATATATATGATTTGATGTGAGCACCCTCAGTCAGTATCTAGTTAAACCTAGACGTCTTCACCTAATAGCTACAAAGCATGTGATGAGGTACCTGAAAGGTATGATATGCTTTGGTATATACTATCTTGGAGATCATAACTACATATTGAATGGTCATACATATGCAGATTGGACTGGAAGTACCTCAAACAAGAAGAGCACCTCAGGTGGATGTTATTGCTTGGGATCTTCCATGATCTCATGGTATAGAAGGAAGTAGTCCAGTGTTCCTCTCAACACAACTGAAACAGAGTATATAGCAGCTTGTTCTGCTAGTTGTGAATCCATATGGCTTTGAAAGCTGATGTCGGGTCTATTTGACCTGGATTTGGATACCATAGTGATTCTATGTGAAAACTAGAGTTGTATAAAAATGACACGGAACCCAGTGTTCCATGACAAATCAAAGCACATAGATATTTGGTATTTTTACATACGAAATATGGTACATAAGGGATCTATAAAGCTCCAATATGTGAGTATCAATGAGCAAGTTGCTGATGTGTTGACTAAGGCTATGTCTCGAGTAAAGTTTGAATACTTCAATGACAAGCTTGGTTTGGTTCGAAAGGAACTTCCTCATAAGGAGGAGCAGTGATGATGATGTTGTAGACCTTCATCGTAAGGAGGAGCAGTGATGATGATGTTGCAGACCCTCCTCGAAAGGGGGAGCAGGTTTATGAGGTTGCAGACCCTCCTCGAAAGGGGGAGCATGTTAATGATTTTGTAGTGGGATTGTATCATCCCTAGACATTAGTCCTAAAGTGATCCACAGACTTTTGTCTTTGTTTTGCAGTGGGATTGTATCATCCCTAGGCATTAGTCCTAAAGTGATTCACGGAATTTTGTCTCTGTGTTGCAGTGGGATTGTATCATCCCTGGACATTAGTCCTAAAGTGATCCACATATTTTTGTCTTCGTGTTGCAGTGGGAGTGTATCATGCCTGGACATTAGTCCTAAAGTGATCTGTAAACTTCTATCTCCATTTTGTGGTAGGATTTCATCATCCTTGGACTTATGTCCTAAAGTGATAGGGGTTGATCATCCCATAATTGGATCCGTAGACTTAGGTCTTGGTTTTGTGGTAGGATTGCATCATCCTTGGACTTATGTACTAAAGTGATAAGAGTTGATCATCCTGTAATTGGATCCACTACTTTTTTCTCCGTGAGGTGGTAGGATTGCATCATCCTTGGACTTATGTCCTAAAGTGATATGGATTGATCATCTCATAATTGGATCCGCAAACTTTTGTTTTCGTGATGTGGATAGGAATGTATCATCCTTGGACTTATGTCCTAAAGTGAAAGGGATTGATCATCTCGTAATTGGATCATGTGTGTTGCAGGTTATGTTGTTGTTGATGATGATATTGTTGATAAAAAGATCAAGTGTTGCTACAAATGATTGAGTGATTGAGTGTTGCAGAAGATGAATATCAAATATGAAGACTCAGTGTTGTATAAGATGATGCTCCAATACTAAAGATGTTGAATATGTTCCAATTGTTGATGATTGTTGAAAACTTTTGATGACGTATAGATGTATCACCTTGATGTTGTTGAATATGCTCTCTATCCTTGCTCCTACAGTTGATGTTGTTGTTGTCAATAGAATACCCTTCTCATTAAGGGGTAGTGTTGAAATATTGTAACTTCGAAGAATATTCTAAATGTATTTTATTGTTGTAATCTATATGAGATGTTTTATTCCTCTGTCGGGATGCTATTATTGTGTTTGATCATCATAGAGTCACGAGGTAAAACCTTTGTTGTAAGGCGGGTCAATAGAACCCTCCAAAATATAATATTATATTGTTTTGTGTCTTCCTAGGTGAAGTCGGCCCAGTAAGTTTGTTGGGGCCGACCTGTTAGGAAAAAATCAAGTGGAAGATAAAGTATAAATAGAGGAGGTGTGTTCCTCATTTGAACACACACTCTCACTTGTGTATAGTGCATAGAGAGAGAAACATATCTGCAAGGAGAAGGAGCACCTGTTTGGGGTTTTATCTTTATACTTTTGATACATCTATTTAGAGGAAATTTTGTTGGGTTTTGTTCCCTTAGAGGGTTTCCTAGCATAAATATGTGTCTATCTTGTGATTGTGTTTCTTTCTGTGATCCTACATATGTTATTTTTGTGAAATTGAATTAAATACTAATGATATCTAGCTTAGCATGTGGAACCTTAACATGGATCTCCTGCCATCACGCATGTTTCCTCCATTAGACATCTCAATGTAACTATTCGTAAAGCTACGAAAGTTAAGGACCGTAAATCACTCCCGATTTTGCTTGGGGTTGTTTCTTAGTCAGTTGATGGGGTTATATTCCTCTTCCCTCCTATATCAAGGAGGTAGCTAGGTCGGGTTCCTCGTCGTTTTTTTGTAATTCATGTCGGGCTCTTAAAGCATAGAATTCCACTACAAAGGGTTCTTAATGCTTCTTTTATCCCTTAACATCCATGGATTTTGAGGGCCACCCAAACTAAGGGCTCTCAAATCAATGTTGGACTCAAATCTTCTTGATGTGGTGTTTTTCCATGAAACGATGTGTGCAGGTGAGCAGGCCATTCTTTCCTCTACTAAAAATCATCCAGGGTGGGAAGTTTGTGAAATTGTGCTGAGGGACTCTCTATGGGTTTTCTGTCAGGATGGAATTCAACCAAATCAAGGTTTTAGGATTTTAAAACATGTGTGGGCATCGTTTTGGATGTTTATTTTAAAGATATTGATTTCCTATTTCTTGCATCAATTGTTATGGCCCTTATAGAAATAGAGAATATTTTTGGAATAAGGTGGAAGAAAGTGGTTTTTTGAATTCTCAATTACTTTTGAGGCATGGTCTTATGGATGTAACTTTGGCTAAACTACAACCTACAGGGGGGAATGGGCGGTCTGGTGCCTCTGGGATCAGTAAGAGATTGGAATGAGTTATTGTTGTTGATTCATGAGTATATTGTGTAAATCATTTTCGATCTTGGATCTTTCAACAAACGATCTCAGATCATATGTCCATATGTTTTCAAATTGAAGTGAGTTCTTCCTTGTAGAAATTCCCCTTCAAACTCAATCACAATTGGCTCAGGGATTCAGATTCCATTAATCTGGTTCATACTTCTTGTCCGGGTTGAAGAAGATTTTGATGCAATGAAACAGTTGATCACTAAGTTTAAATTACTCAAATCGAAGGTGTTGAAGTGGGAAAAAAACAAGAAGCAACAGGCTGCAAAATATCTTGAAGAGATTGAGCAAGGCATTCAGATGGTTTTTCTCCAAGCCTTTTCGAGCATTCTTTCTCAGGAGGACTATGAAACTCTAGGAATAATGTACTCTTATCACAGGAGGCAACATCATGGAGACTCAAGAGACAAGCCACTTGGTTAAGTGAGGGGGGTGATAATACAAACTTTTTCCATAACTTTTCCATTTCTAGGCATATTACAAACTCTATATGGGATTTGAAAGGTGAACAAGGTAGTTGGTACCATTTGTAGGATCTGCTAAAGAAGGAGGTTTTTGTCCATTTTGCGTCACTATTTAAGGATTCAGGTTCTACTAATATTACTAATCAGTTAAGGGTTATTAAGTACTACCCCTCTTTATTCTCGAGAGAGGAGGTTGCGTCTATTGATGGTGTTGTTTCTCGAGATGAAATTGAATGGGTCCTTAAATGATTTGCAAAGGAGAAAATTTCAGGCCCTAACAACTGGAGTGTTGAATTTTTTCTGGTCTTCTTTGATTTAATTGGGATGATTTGTTGGAGGTTGTGGAACTGTTTAGAACTGAGGGGTATTTTTTGAAATATTTTAATTCTACCTTTCTTACCTTAATCCCAAAATGTGACAAACCAACCTCTTTCTCTTACTTTCATCCAATTTCACTCTGTAACATGGTCTATAAGGTTATCTCTAAGGTGATTTCTATCATATAAATCCTAATATGGAGGAGGTGTTGACAAAGGAAAATTTTGGGTTCTTGGTGAATAGGAAGATCACAGAAACAGTGGGGATCACTCAGGAATGCTTGCATTCTACCAAGGTCAAGAATCTAGATGCACTTCTTTTGAAGATCAAAATTACACGTTTAAAGAGCATTTAAGGTATGGTAAAAACCAAAGGTACCCCACTATTACTTAGTCATAAGTATCCATAAGATCCATTATAAGACCATTTAAGGACATATCTTAATACTGGGATTTTTTGAGGTTAATCCTTCTGTGGACTGGGTTGTCTCTTACCTCCACAAAATTGGATTATGGATTTTGTTTCTTTGGCTTGTTTTGCTGTTCTCATTAATGGTTCTCCATCCAATTTATTTAATGATTTTCAAGGATTGAGACAAGGATGCCCACTATCCCTGTTGTTATTTCTTTTGGTCATCAAAGGTTTGAGTCTGTTGATTCATGATTCCAAGTGTCAAGGAAATATTCTAGGGGTCAAGTTCTCTTCGTCACTTTCATTTACACATCTATTATTTGTGGATGATATGATTCTCTTTTCATATGGATATGTTGCTGAATGGAAAGTTTTTGTTGAAATTTTACTCTTGTTTTGAAATGCTTCCGGTATGTTAATTAGAAAGGAGAAGTCGGTCTTCCTTTGTAATGGGATCTCTATCAAGGTTTCTCAACATATTAAGTCCTTTCTTCCATACAGGATGGACCATATTGATTTTGGTTTTAAATATTTGTGCTTTTACCTTAAACCGCTAAACTACAAAACTAGTGATTGGCTTTGGCTGGTCAATAAGTTTTTAAAAAAGGATTAATCATTGGTCTCATGGTTTCCTGTCCCTGGGTGGGAAAGTTGTTCTCATTAAAGTGGTTCTGGTCTCTATTTCGGTCTATTGGATTTTCTTGGCCTGTATACCTGTCTCTATTATGAATAATTTGAGAAAAAATATGTTTAACTTCTTATGGAGTGGAGCTACCTCTAGTAAGAAACTCCACTTAGTGAATTGGGAGTCTCTTGCAAAGTCAAAGGTTTATGGAGGGTGGGATATCAAGAATATGTATTGGTTTAGTATGTCTCTGCGCATGAAAATTATGTGGTTGGCACTTTTTGACAAGGGATTGTGGAATTAGGTGATCACTACTAAGAATTTGCACCAATTGTCTCCAACTTCCTGGTTGAGAAAGAAAGATAATTCTATTAGGGGTAATTCTCTTTTTTGGAAAGGTTTCATCAGAGGCTTTTCTTGGATCAGTAGATCCTTATGCTAGAAAGTTAGAAATGGGGAATCTATCAAGCTGGGTATTGATCCCTTCCTGGGGATGGAGACTGATTTTGCACTATCTACGAACTTGATTATTTTCCTTAATGAGTAGGATTTTTTGTATTTAAGTCAGGTCCATAATTTTGGAGTCTACTACTTTTCTAATGAGTACTAGTTTTCGGCAGAGGACCTTGATCTCGAAGGAATTTAGACACATGAATGGACTATGTTTACGAACAAGTTGTATAGTGCGGGGACCATATTGTCTTCTAATGAAGATGTCTTGATTTGGGCCTTTAATAAGGAATCTGGTAAGATGACAACAAAGGATGATTACTTCTATATAGCTTAGTATCTCATTAATCTTGTTAGCGGTTGGAGGCATAAGTACATTTGGAAGTGGAAGGTCCCGGTAAAAATCAAGTGTTTTCTTTGGTTGTGTATTAAAAACAAAATTGCTACCTAGGACAATTTTATGAAATGAGGATGGGTTAGACCCAATACTTGTGCGTTGTGCAGTTGTGAGGTGGAGACGGTGAATCACCTTTTTGCGAGTTGTTCGATCGGCTGTCTAGTTTGGAAGGAGGTGGAATATAAACTTAAAATTCTTATAGTCTAGAACTGACAAGATCTTTCGATGAATTTATGGAAGTGGCATTCAAATAACAATGGGTTTTCCTATTTGCATATTTTCTTTTGTTGGGCGTTGTGGAAGCTGACAAAGAAGGTCATCTTCGATAATTTTAAACCTTCTCCTTATATGGTTTGTGCTTCCATCATTAGTATGTTGAATGATTTCTCAACACCGGAGTATCCTATTAAGCACAAGAAGGTTGGCGATCCTCCTTATTTTAATTATTGAGTTGTTTTTTTCGATGGAGCATCATGCGGCAAGTCTTACAATGCTATTTTTTTCTGATTATTGGTGAAAATCACTTCTTCCATTTCAAGATGGGTTGTGGGTCGGGTTCCAATAATCGAGCTGAGTTGCTGGCACTTTGGGGTCTGGTTTTTGTAGCACACCGGATGTGTCTTCCCTATCTTCATATTTTTGGAGACTCGAAATCTATATTGGATCGGTCTCAGCAAAATCCCTCCCTTCATGTTTTAGCGCTTGATTATTGGTGTTTCTATACCATATTTCTACCGGGGACCTTTCTCTCTTTCAGTATCCAACACATATATCGAGAGTACAATACCATGGTGGATCATTTATCGAAAGAATCCATTTTGTTAACGAAGGGATATATGGCATAGGAGGAATTCAAAGACAATTTGAAAATCAATGAAGGATCCCTCAATGCCTTTTTGTACTAACTGTTTGTGGACAATTAGCTGGTAGTCTTTTTTGCTACTTTCTTTTAGTTTTATTTTAGTGGCTTGGATGGAAATATGTAAAAGGATGATAGAGGGGGCGATGATTTTGTTTGTTTAACTATATTTGTATATATTTTGTTAGTTCTCATGGGAGGATTATCGCAGGATATCTTGGGCATTATACTAAGTTACCTTTGATTGAATTGAATATCACAAAACAATTTTTTTTATTTATTTTTTTTTTTTTTGAAAAAAACATATACAAATTAGTAAGTTAGAATGTGAAACAGGAATAGAGGCATAATGAATACAAGACCATGGGTATAGGGAATGAAAATGGGTTACAATTTTTATTTTATTTTCATTATTTCTCATGGGGCATGTATCATTAATGGAAATAAATGTGATATGAAATAATAACAATGATGAGCATGTATGATATGGATGGTTATATTACATGTTATTAATGGAAATAAATGTGATATGGAATAAATTAATATGTATGGCATGGATTATGATCTTATAAGATGAATGCATAAGAGAAGTTAGTTTATCTAAGCATATTTATTTATATGGGTTTTTGTAAGTGCATTTTTTCTTTTTTTTTTCAATATTTTTTCTTTTTCTTATTTGAGAGAAGACAAAACTTATATATTTGATTCATTTATCTATATTCACCATTTTGTTTTTATTTGCGGACATTACTTTTTGAAATAAGTCATTTTTTTCAATTTTATTTATTATAAAAATTAAATACAAACAATTAAAAAACCTTATGATGAACTATAGTTAATATGAAAACTAATAGTAAGTATTAAATAAGAGTAATTGAAAATTCACCTCACTCATTAACTCATTATTATGTCCTTGGCGGGGGGAAATATAGTTTTCATGAAGGTGTTATATTCATGTTAGTGGAAGTAATTTTTTTGTATTTCCAAAGTCAAGACTATAGTCTCTAATTTTTATATTATTTTATTACTATTTTTCTTAAATGGGATTGGTTCGTATCTATGATCTCAACCTCATAAAATGGTGTCCAAGATGTGGTGACGGGATGATATCATCGTGCATTTATGAAGATTCGTATTTATTAATATAATAGAAATAAAGGAGCTCTCATTAATTAAGACCAAGACCACTTTCAAGTGCTAAGCAGGGCCACTTTATTGATGGTTGTAAAGATAATTTTTAGGACGATCGATGGTTAATTTTATTGGAAAGTACATTCATTGTTTATTTTCAATAATACAAGCTACACGCTAAATGACATTAAACAACTATGTACACTGTATTATAGGATTTCAGGGAAAGGACAATATTTTCACATGGTTGATGGCAAGATGTTGAAACTTTCTCATGGACAACATATCATTTTGGATTTTTAATGATTTTCCTACAATGGAACATGGAACAAAGAGCATTGAAAAGTTTGATTGAAATAGTAGAGGTTTTGACTTTAAATGTTTAATCTTTGTGTGTTAAGTAAGTCACAATTGAAATCATGGGAATGGCAGGATAATTAAAAGGTTGACTAATGGACTACTTGTGATAGTTAACTCAGCTCAAAGCATAGTTAACTTACAAGACTTGGAATTTTGAATCACAAAGAACATCCATGTGAGCTGCAAGTTTTCCACATCACATGGCGATTCAGTGGGTTATCCATTGACATTTTTGGCACAAAATTATTGTTACGAATATAAAATCAACATTTATATATTTATCACGTCATTGCCCTGTTTCTTCATTGAAACATTCTTATTAAAATACAATGCAGGAGACAGGTCCGCAGTAAGACTTCACAAAGCCAATAGAGATGAACATGTGAGTCAATTGTTGTGGACCAGACTTGCAACACCTTAATTTTATTGATTCCGTTTAAACTTCTAGAAGAATGAATAATAAAATAGAGTCAAGATTGCATCTCTGCTTAAATGTGAACGCAAAAATTTGCAAATTGATTATAGGCCAATTACTATCTATAAATAGCCTCCTCCTTTGTATTCTACGACAAGCACCTTATACTTTTGATTGATTTTGTTGACAGATTTTAAGAGCTAATAAGTAAAGATGGTGGATGGAATTACAACAACCGAACGTGTGTCTCAGGTAGAGGCAAAGAGACTGTGGAACACCACGGTGAAAGACAACCACAATTTCTTCCCAAAGGTTGTGCCTGCAATTTTCTCTTATCTGGCCTTCCTGGAAGGAGATGGAGGCATATGCACCATCAAGAATATTGGTTCATTCTACAACATACTCCATGATATTCTGATTCAAAAACATATGCATGTTGCATACATATAACAACAATTACTAACTGGCCTTAATCCTCAATGAAATCTTATAAAATCAAACGATTTCTAGGAAATTTAATCCTTGGAATTCTTTATTTTAGTCATTAATTTCTGGTCATGAATCTAATTTATATAATCCCTTTAATGATCTTAGAACAATATAAATTATCCATCATATATTGTACTTATTGTACTTATTGCCGGTTTGAATTGCTATATGTTTAGTTTCAATTTGAGAGTTTAATTGTGTAATAAGGGGCTATGGGACCCAAAATGACTTTAGTTTACCATATTGACATTTAAATTGGACACATAAATTATACATTCTAAGAAAATAAGGTGGAATGGGTTCATGAAGACACTTGGAAGCTTTTGAGGCCTTTGGATGACCAGATTTCCCACACACTTGGCATGATCTTCATCCAAATTAGAACACATGGGTAATGTAATGTTATTGGAGGGTGATGTGGTGTAAAATATTATATAATGATCCAAGTAATTTGAATAGGTAAAGGAGAGTAACTCCCATGGAATAGGAAGAGACTAGAAGACAAGTTGTTGTTGTACAGGATTATACATGTAATAACCATAGGTCGGGGGTTACCAACATACTCAATTAACTTGCAGACAATTGACTTCTAGAATGCAGTAAAGGAAATAGGAGGATGAGAAAGACTTACTCGATTAATGAAGATCGATCCTTGCTAGTCCTCTTCCACTCTGCTTCTTCTCCAAAGTCTTCAAGGTTGCTCCTCTTTCACCTGTCAAGAGTCAATCTTCCAGATACAAGATGATTCATATATATATAAGCAGGTTAGATAAATCATATATAAAATGAAAAAACATAAACATTTATCAAACCAAGATACATGAAACACATATGGAAGAAGGATTCTCTTTATTATCAATAATGGAAAGAGTTCAGATTACAACCCAACGCATGAGACAATGACTCCTCTGCAACCAAAGGATTCTGAGTTCCACTGCTCCAAAGAATTCTATATACAATCCACCAGCATAACTTTGCTCTCCAAGTCTATCTATCCAACACCCTCCCCAAGGCCTGTATTTATATGGAGGAAATAAGGCAGTTTCAAAGGTTGAGGAGGTTGAGACAGTTAAGAGGATTAAGGTAAATGGCTTAACTAATCTCAGATCATCGCGTTTTTAAATGTTAAGGGACATATTCGTGGGTATGTAGAAGGACAACCCGCGAATGATTCGCGAGTTGCTATAAGAGCAACCCGCGAATAGATCCATTCGCAACTTGCAGCAACCGACACTCGCGAATGATGCGCAAGTTGTACATGTAGAGAGTCGCGAATACAACTTAACATAGCAAAAATGGCAAAGTAACCAGCTGGATGGAGGAGAAATGTATTATAATAAGCCAATCTATAGTGTTATGGGCAAACCTCAATCCATAGATGTCCTTTTGTGTGCCAACATGAGGGATGTCGGCACTTAGACGGAGAGGTGCCATTCAGATGGATAACAGATGCCCCCTAATGTGTGAGGTCAGAGGGAAGCGATGGCCGAAATACATTACAATCATCATCTTTGGAGAACTCAGAAATCCAATGGAGCATAGAGAGTACCTGAAACAAATACATAATAATGTCATATACAAAGTTACATCTGAGGATGCTATGTTCAATTTACTGGAACACTAGCTCCTTTACAATATTTGAATACATCATATGATACGGGTATAAAACCACGTATATTACAAAAGTGAAACGAAGCCACAATATACAATAATGAGTCTTCAAAGAGCTGGAAGCTGTGTATAGGATAGAACATAATCTTGCGCAACTTAGTCCATAGGTGAGGAACTAAGGTCTTCATAAAGGATCCCAAAAAACCAGTACAATCCAAGCCGTGTGAATAAGGGAAGATGAAGTCGAACATGGAAATGATTCAACAGTTTGTCAATCAATAGATGATAATCAACAACTGAAGCAAAGGAATTCACCAATGATGAAAGTGAATCCTGAGGTACCATCATCAAAACTCTAGGTCTTCGTCATCAGGAAGTGCTGAAACGGAACCATGCTGTGATAAGGAAGGCAACAGATCCTCCAACGGATCACAAGAGTGACTAGGAACTGGGCAAAAGAAGGGAGACACAAATAGATAACAGATATAACAATGATGGGATCAGGCTATAAAACAGACATTGAGAAAAGCCCTTGAACAGTGAGCACACCACAGAGATGACCCAAGGCAGCGTATAACTTATAAAGAGAACAACTAGACTTATCTGTCATGTAGGAGACATGATCGGATTCCCCAAGTATAATGGACAAGAGGAGGAGTAAGAAACTCAAAGTGATAGTTGAACACAAGTGGACACTGAAATATGGATATCGAAAAACAAAGAGTGCTATGTTCAAGGATGACATGCTGCCATTACTGAAAACAAGAGAAAACTTCTTCCTTACCTTCCCTGTTAAATTTAAACGAGTCCAGGAAAGTAAACTCGGTTCCCTCTTCATTTTTTAACAAGCTTAAAGAGATGGGAAAATAATGCTTGATTCCCCTCTTTCTTGTAAAGGTTTAACGAGTCCAAGAAATAAAACTCGAGACCATCTTCATTTTTGGCAAGCTCGAAGAAAAGAAAGAAGAATGATTGATAAAGCACTAATTCGTGGATTTTACGAGCCCGAACTAGTACATGCTCGATGGTGTTTTCATAGTTTAGAGAGTCTAAAAACTCCAAAGAAGACTCCAGGGGGGGTCCTTTTTCGTACAATTTAGTCTCCTGAGGCTGAAAAAGTATAAAACAAACCAAAGAAGAACTCTCTTAACTTCCGAAGAAGAAAAGGCGCACCTTTTTTGTACTTAGTTAGGAAGGTCCGAAAAAGGTTAAATTACCACCTACCCAACGCTCCTTCAAAAGCAGCATATAGCCTGAGCTTTACGAGTGTGAAGGAAGGCAAGATCACTCGGAAAGATCCATTTGATTACGAGAAATGGGGCTTACAAAAATAAACTCGATGCTTTGTTCTTTAGGGTTTAACGAGCATGACAAAGACATAAAGTACACTCGGAATATTTTTCATGTTTGGGTCCAGAGCACGAAAAAGAGAAAACTAAGCTCATACCGGGGGTTCCTTTTCCATAAATTTAGTCCCTCAGGTCCAGAAAAGCGATAAACCTATGCCTGAGAATACTCTTCTCAATTCAAAATAGAAAAGAGAGGGATCCTTTCTCATATTATTCCACATGGTCCGAGAAAGAGATAACCTACCAGCAATGTGGATGCCCATTCACATATTCTTAACGAGCCTGAACGGACAAGTTTACTCGGCAGTCAAGTCTATTTTGAGGAGTCAGACTTGGGCCTAAAGAAACTCAAAATATTTCCCGTGAAGTTTTTAACGAGTTCGGAAAAGTCAACTCGTGGCCTCCTTACTATTTTTAATGAGCTCGAAGGAGAGCAGAAAGAATGCTCTAAATGCGAGGAGACGAGTGTCATAGGCAGGCGAAACTAGTTCCAAGCGCAAGGAACAGACCTATGCATAATGCAAGGAAAGTGAGCAAGATAAGGACACTCGGGGAACGTCTCCTCAAAGTAAAGGGTGTCAAGTTGCAAAGGAAAAATGATACAAGGCTGGGCGATAATGAGAACAAAGATGAGGGCTTATAAAACGAGCTAAAAGCGTGGAAGCCGGCATCGGGCTCATAAGCGCGAGCAGGGTACATGCAAATGCAATTACGACTTGAACAACAAGGTGAGGCCAGTAAACAGTTGTGAATCCAACTAGAAATCCTGTCTCCAAGAAACAACAACATCAGGATCATATTCAAAAGAAAAGATCTGATGCGGGTCACTTTGGCAGAAACACATGTGACTTTGCTATCTTCTATAAAAGGTAAAATCAAGGCAGAATCAATTGAAGAAGATTCTATAGAACCAAGGCTCAAGGGTTTATAATCAATAAGATCAACCTCAGAAGGAGAGCAAAAATCAACAAGGGAGATAGAGTCTGCAAGAACAAACTCAGTATCACAAGAGTTGAAAAATTCATAAGAAAAATCAAACTCATCAGGATCACTGACTTGTTGTTCGAAGGAAGAGTCAAAAGACTCAACAAGAACAACATAAGAAGAAAGGTCAGGCTTACTAGGAAAATCAGGGTTAGACTTAGTCACAACTGAACCAACATCCAAAAGAAGATCAGACTGTATCAAATACTCTAAGAAGACTTCATCCGAAGGAAGGAGATCATCCGAGATAGGACACATGTCTAAACTTTCAAGTGGGTCGACAAAGTGGAGAGAAGGCTCTACAGTCTGTATAGGATGACTCACCAGGTCAACTGCTGGGACCAAGTCCTGAGAAGGTAAGCATGAAAATAGAGGCTGCTTCTCAGTAGCAATTGAACATAAAGGATAAGAGGCCACATAGTTCACCTGTGGCGGGGTAGTGTCTATAGAAACACTAGGAATTAATAAAGGAAAAACCTAGTCTTTAGTTGGGTCAGGAGACGGATCAAGAAAATCCAATTGATCGATAGTGACATTAGAGGAAATTTGGGGTCTAAAATGGGCCTTATAAGAAAACGTGCCAAAATAAGTTTTTGTGAGTTGGAATTCAAGAACCAATAGAATTTCAATAAAATAAGTCAACCATAATGGTTGAATTGACATATTTGTCATTAAAAAAAACTACTTTTTTTGTTCGTATTTTCGACATATCTCATTGTGTTTTTACTCAAATTTCGATCAGGAAAGCTCGTTGGATGTGGAATTTGATTCTGCATCCAACGAGTACCCACACTGCATACTTTTGATGGACCCCGCTACCCCAAAAACAAGAAATACCTGAAAAAATGTGATGATGATGTCATCATCACATTTTTTTCAAGTATTTCTTGTTTTTGGGGTAGCGGGGTCTGTCAAAAGTATGCAGTGTGGGTACTTGTTGGATTCAGAATCAAATTCCGCATCCAATGAGCTCTTCCAATCAAAATTTGAGTAAAAACACAGGGAGATATGTCGAAAATACAAACACAAAAAGTAGTTTTTTTCTTTCTTCCTCCAAAATTAATCAATATTATTTTATTATTTTAACTATTATTTTATTATTTTCCTTAGGAGGCCCATTTTAGACCCCAAAGTTCCTCTAATGCAATTTCTTCACCATGATTAAAGTACATCACACGAAAAAATGTTGACACCACAGCTTGCATGGCATAGACATAATCACGTCCAAGGAGCATATTGAAGTCCAAGGGGTCTTCTATCACCATGAAGTCAACTAAGACGGTCTTCCCACCCAAAGTAACAGGTGTTTGAGCAAGAATCCCAAGGCTATAT
>LPNX010011567.1:160300-173182 GCA_001517045.1 Pseudotsuga menziesii | reverse complement strand
CTGACTAGCAGTCGACACAAGGCTGGGAGATCCCATGCCTTGCCAAGCACGAGTAGACAAAATACTAACTGAGGCTCCTTCATCAACAATACAACGAGCAATCATGTATGGTTCAACTTTGACCTTTATCTGGAAAGGTTCATCGGAAGGAAGGCGTGGCTCAACTAGGCTATCCCAATCAAAGGAAGCAATCCGAGAGCTTGGTGGGGATTGATCCGAAGCAAATTCAGTGCCCCCTTGTTCAGTAAGTTCTGAACTGGCAGTGAAGAAAATGTGACTAGTAGACACTTCACTCTCCAAAGGAAGAGTGGGATTGATCGACAATGGAGTCGATTCAACCGCTTCATGAAAGGCACTCTCCGAAGGGAGAGTGGGATTGACCAAAGATGACATTGGTTCAATCACATTAGGATCACTCTTCGAAAGAAGAGTGGGATCGACCAAATCTGAGATTGGTTCAACCACTTGATCAACCAAAGGTTGAGTAGGTTGTTGAGAAACTATAGGTTGTTCAGGAGAAGGAAATTCTTGAGTCTTGGACCACACTCTTCGCACCTCCGCTATAGCAGGGCATAGGTGAGTAAGATGATCTCCCTTGCATAGCATACAAGGGAGCTGTGTCAACATGACTAGCAGTGGCTGACTGTTTGCTCTCAACATGACCTGCAGAGGATGAAATTTTGCCCCCAACATGAACTACAGAGGCTGGGTGACTGGGTCCAACCTGACTAAGAGAGGCTAGTTGTTGAAAAGATTCAAAAACGAGATGACCATGAACCCAAACTTTTTGCACCTCTGCAATAGAAGGGCATTTATAAGTAAGGTGGTCTCCCTCACAAAGCTTACAAGGAAACTTGGGATTGTGTTTTGAACGGGTAGTCTTTTCAACAGTGCCAACATGACTCGCAGTGGCTGATGAATTGTCTTCGGTATGAAGCATAGAGGCTGAGAGACTGCCCCCAGCATGACTTGCAGAGGCTAAGAGAGTGGGTCCAACATGGCCTGCAGAGGTTGGATGGGCACCACCAACATGAACAACAGAGGTTTAATGGTTAGGATCAACATGCTTTTCAGCAGTTGAGTGTGTGCCCCCAGCATGAACAACAGAGGCTGGGTGGATGGATCCAACATGAACAACAGAGGTTGGATGGGGAGGTTCAACTTGAACAACAGAGGTTGAACGGGTGCCCTCAGCATGAACAATAGAGGCTAAGTGACTGGATCCGACATGACCTGGAAAGGTTGGAAGGATCCCACCATCATGATCAACAGATGCTAGATGGTGAAGATCAACTTGACTTGCAGAGGTTGAGTGCTTAGATCCAACATGACCTGCAGAGGTTGGATAGGTGCCCCCAGTATGAACCACAGAGGCTGGGTGGTGAACTTCAACTTGACTTGCAGAGGTTGAATGGGTGCCCCCTTGCTTATGTTCCTTCTTCCTATTCCTCCTTCTTTTACTCCTTTTAGACTGTCGATTACTAGTATCAGTACTTTCATTGCATGAGGTAGAAGGAGGAGGAGAATCAACTACAGGTGAAGGGGAAGTAGTGTTTTGATGCCCTTGATATAAGGAGCTTTCTTGAGAATCATCAGGAGCATTCAGGACAGTTGGGGTGGAAAAAAACCACACCGGTAGCCCTAAGGTGAATCCAGGAAGATTCAGGGTGGCCATCAAGGGAACACCAACATTCCCCATGAGAGGAATAGTACAAGGAGTTCCCAGCATGGGGATCTCTTGGTTGGTGTTCGAAGGGGTGTTAGCCATAGTTTCAAACTAGGAGACAAAGTCTAAGGTTGATAAGCAACCAAAATTACAAAGCACACACCTAAAGGCACACTAAGTACAGACAAACCACACAACACTCACTAAAAATTCCTAAAGCCAAACAGACAAACAGGTATAAGATATACTTTCCAGAAGAAAGTTGATAGACAGTTGCTTGGCGTCCCTGTAGATGTTCTTAGGAACAAGTGGAGGAATCACCCACCGCCCTCCCACACTTTCTACCGAGGTTACCTTCCAAGTCCGTCCAAGGTCAACCAGAAATAACCTTCCGGTGTACCTGTGTACGAACCCTAGATGTCAAAGAGACTAAAGGCTACCTTGGCTATACCAACAGTCTGGGGGGACAATCGCAAGCCGGACTCGTACGCATGGGCAGGGTAGCTGAGCCCGAAACTCTGTCTAGGATAGAATCCCCAGATGCGTAAAAGTCCTAAGTTACATTTTGACAAGGATTCGGAGGGTTATCTCCTCTGTCCAAGCCTCCACGCAGCCTCGTGCTTAACTCCCGTTTGAGAGGAGCTTCCCAGATACAGTCGATAAAGTCAAGTGTTTACCTAGTGATTGGACAACTACGTTTGAGATTTAACACTTGTGGGGAGTTTAAAATCCCTATCCCACAAGTCTAGCCTAAGCTAGTTGGTGTATGACCCTATAAAATAAAACTTACTAATAATTTTTAAATTATATCATTTATTTTAAGGGCTGTTTTTAGTCAGAGGATAAATGGCATGAAACTTATGTGGTGTTTTGACTCAAAATTGAAACAAAATGACTAAGCAAAGAGATATGAAATGCTGAAAGCAAAAACTATTCTCTTTATTTTTCTTTTTCAAATAGAAAACTTGAAAGCCACAAAAGAACAAATCCTTTTTATATTTTTAATTTTTTCAAAAACAATGATATGCCATGTAATCTAGACTAAAAACCTAATCTACATGCATATAAAGCAAACATGTGTTTTTGTCTTTTTCTTTTATAAATGCAAAAGAAAAATCAGCCTATCAACTAATGCAAGCAAGTACTGTAAGCAAAGCAAAATAGACAACTACTCTACACCCCAAAAACAAACCCTAGGTTTCCCTAAAGTTAGATATCAACCTCTCTTGAAAAGAAGGCTTACAAAGGTAAACAAGCCAACCACTTTGGAATGAAAAGACTGAGCAATAAGACTAACATAAACAAAGGTAAAGAAGCCCCAAGTATCAATCTAAACCTACAAACAAAGGCTGCTCAGCACCTTGTCCAACAAGGTCAAGCCAAAGAAAGAGGTAGGGGGGGGGGGGGAAGCAGCAAAAACAAGTATAGGTTCTTTTTAATTTTCTTTTATAAATGCAAAAGAAAAACTACAATGCACTGTACTTGAGCAAACTTGAATCAAATAAACTGTCTAAAAGCAACAAACTGAAGCAAACAGGCTGACAGAACCAAAAGACAACCAACAAAGGAAGGCTAGGAACCCTATCTTGGGTGCCCACAATGACAAAAATCATTGTAAACTTACAAAGGCAAATGACAACCAGCCACTATCGGAAGACAGTATTGAAAAACAGAGCCTGAGACCCTGATCATAGACCTGGAAAAAGACACTTTAACCCACAACCCAAACAGGTCAACCACTTCAGCATGCAAACAGAAAAATAATCCAAGTAAAAGAGACTCAAGGGCTTTCGAAAAAGCACAAAGTGTGATCAACAGAGGCATACAGACAAGCCAAACAGCATTCATAAATAAAATCAACTCACCAACAAGGATTACAAAAAGAAAGGAACAAGCAAACCTTAACTTAAAAAATCCCTACTTCCAGGCATATTCGCGACTGTATATAAGAGCAACCCGCAGATGATCCGCGACTGTCCAGTACAGCAACCCACGAATGCAAACTTGGATTCGCGACTGTTCAGAAGAGCAACTCACGAATGGGCATAAAAATTTTCTCAAAGAACAAGAAAAATTCCAAAGACTTTCAAATACTGAGGCAAATATGAACTAGGATGTAAGATCACATACAAACTTCAAGCAAAGACTGGTCAGGGGTGACAGAAACAACCTACACCAGTCTAGGCTTCCCCAGCAGAGTCATCAGTTCTATTGTACAGGATTATACACCTAATAACCATAGGTTTGGGGTTACCAACATACTCAATTAACTTGCAGACAATTGACTTTTAGAATGCAGTAAAGGAAATAGGAGGATGAGAAATACTTACTCGATTAACGAAGATCAATCCTTGCTAGTCCTCTTCCGCTCTGCTTCTTCTCCAAAGTCTTCAAGGTTGCTCCTCTTTCACCTGTCAAGAGTCAATCTTCCAGATACAAGATGATATATATATATATTAGCAAGTTAGATAAATCATATATAAAATGCAGAAACATAAACATTTATCAAACCAAGATACATGAAACACATATGGAAGAAGGATTCTCTTTATTATCAACAAGGGAAAGAGTTTAGATTACAACCCAACGCCTGAGACAAGGACTCCTCTGCAACCAAAGGATTCTGAGTTCCACTACTCCAAAGAATTATGTATACAATCCACCAGCATAACTTTGATCTCCAAGTCTATCTATCCAACACCCTCCCCAAGGCCTGTATTTATATGGAGGAAATAAGGCAGTTTCGAAGGTTGAGGAGGTTGAGACAGTTAACAGGATTAAGGTAAATGGCTTAACTAATCTCAGATCATCGCATGTTTTTATTTTTAAATGTTAAGGGACATATTCACGGGTATGTAGAAGGACAACCCGCGAATGATTTGCGGGTTGCTATAAGAGAAACCCGTGAATAGATCCATTCCCAACTTGCAGCAACCAACACTCGCGAATGATGCACGAGTTGTACATGTAGAGAGTCGCGAATACAACTTAACATAGCAAAAATGGCAAAGTAACCAGCTGGATGGAGGAGAAATGTATTATAATAAGCGAATCTATAGTGTTATGGGCAAACCTCAATCCATAGATGTCCTTTTGTGTGCCAACATGAGGGATGTCGGCACTCGGACGGAGAGATGTCATTCATATGGATAACAGTTGTGCCACTTGGAAGGAGATTCCATGCACTCTATGACAACAAATGATGAAAGATTCTATGAATATTATGACAAATTCATACCTGATTGTAGACATAAGACAAATATGACATGAAAGGGATAAAATTAGCGACCAAGAGGTAAAATTTGGGAGTTAGAGGCATCGATTCAAATTGGGGAAAGAATTGGAACATGAAAAGGAAGACAAGTGTCATGAGAGTTACTAAATAACTAAGATAAGTTGGAGGAATCCCATGGAGGGAAACTAAAAATTATGAGGCCTAATGAAGTAAATAAAATGTTTTAATGAGGAATTATAATGGATTTTGATAATTTTTTAATTGGTATTTTTCATTTTGGAGAGTGTTTTCCTGTCCACTGCACAGTGAGTGTTCACTCTCCCTGCTTGTGAACCAATTTCAAGGGAGGTGGATTCCTTTCCAAGTTGATTGATGGAGATTCCATTTAGACCTCTCATTGGAGCTTAATTAATGAGTTTTATTTTCAATTTGAATGTCCATATATTCAAATTCTCATCTCTCTCCCTATTCTCTCATTTCTTCTTCTCCATTCCCCACGGTCTCATGTTGATGGCGCACTTATTGGAGTGGAGCTTGTGCTTTGCTGATTATAGTTGATGCCAGAGATTTGATATATTATGTATGGATATATAATATCATCTACATATTATATTTAAGTCTAAATATAAAAAATACATTTATGAAATGCTTGCATTCCCCATGCTCTTAAACAACTAGTTTTCTTGGATTTGGCTTCAATCTTGAAGTGGTTTTATAGCATACTTGTATGAGGAATTTTATATGATTTTTATGATGTTTTGGAAGCCATATATGATTTATGACTCTATACTTTAATTCTCATATTCTATTCAGCTCTAAATCCAAGAAACTCCTGTGTGAAAAGCTTGCATTCTCATGCCATTGTATCACTAGTTTTCATGGATTTTGGCTTCAATCTTGAAGTAGTTTTATACCATATTTGTATGAGGTCTATTCTATGAGTTGGATGATTTTGTGACATAAATGTATGATTTTTTACTCTGTAAATTCATGTCCCTATGCTTTGTGGGTCTAAATCCATATGTGAACCTCTTTCATTCCCATGCCATTGAATCACTAGTCTCCATGACTTTGGATTCAATCTTGAAGGAGTCTTGTATCATATTTGTATGAGGGATGTTCTATGAATTTGATGATATTGTGAAAGAAACATATGATGTTTTACTATTTGATTTCATGTATCTATTCTCTATGGTTCGAAATTCAAGAAATCCATATGTGAAACTCTTGCAATTTTATGCTACTAATTCACTAGTTTTCATGTATTGGACTCACATACTGAATGAGTTGTATACAAGACTAGTATGAAGGGATTTATACGGTGTTTAATACTATTGGGGCAGAAATTTTTATGTTTTATATGGTCTCTATATGTCACATACTGATCTAATCCTTTAACTCTATCTTTCATATGTCAAAATCGAGCTAGTTATGCAATTTCCCCATAAGCAATTTCACTTAAAGTTATCAAATGAATGTGGAACTCTATAACTAGTTTGCAGAACTAATAAAAATGAGTAATGAAAGTGAATGATGTATTATATAATTTCCCATACTCTACTTACAAATTTGGAAGGTTCGTACATGAGTTGAGAAGCCCAGTTGGCCTACACCCTAGGGGGGATTTCATCACAATTTCCTAGTAATTTTGGCCTTTTTGTCATCAGACCCAAACAAGGTTTCAGAGTGTCCATAAAAAACATTGGTATGTTTTAAGTCTCACCATACCATTTCCTTTCGAATTCGGGACCATTTGGTGAAAGTTGGAACCATCTAGAGTCATGACTAGTTAAGCTCGAATTTTGCCCAATTTGTAATTTTCTTCAAAATTACAAAAAGGGACATTAAAGTGGTATCAAAGAATGTTCTTGGAACCTATTGATGTTATGGATGATATAGATGAATTTAATAAACCCATTAAGTCATATTTTGATGATACGACCAACCAACTTATGCAAGGGTTCGAATCGATGGCTAACCAACTTAGGGGTAAGCTGGAATCAAGGGGTAGTAATAGTTTCCATCATGGAGAGACACATAAGACAATTATTTTTGAAGACTTTTATTATTGGTTGTATGTATTTATACACAATAATGCATATTTGAACTCATTAAGGAACAATCAACAATCCACAATTATAGAGGAGACCAAAGATTCACCAAGTTTTGTGTGTGGTGAAGTAGAAAAAGTATTACATCAAGAGGATCGAAATTCACTCCCAAGTGACTTTGAAAATGATGAGAAAACATCACATGAGAATGAAGAAGACTACCTTGAAACTATTGAATATCATTCTGATACAAATTATACTTTAGACATGGACCAAAGGACATCTACTGATGAATGCTTGAACTGTGAAGGAGTACCTACTGATGTGTGCTCAAAACACTATGTTGGTGACATAGAGATCAGATTTGAAAGTGTTGCTGCAAGACAAATTTCTCATGAGAATAAATACGAATACCTTGTATCAGCTAATGAAGAACCAAGGTCAACTTCCCCATCATCACTTGAGCTTCAAGAATTTGATCAAATCAAGAAGAAAGAAGAAGAGCAATTTCACTCCCATGAAACATACTTAATTTAAGGGTACTTGAAGATGAGTGAAACGAATATCCATGAGGCCCTTAGCATACTGAATGACACAAAATAATTGGTGTAAAATTCTTGTTGGAAAGTTTCTTCATTGGAGGATCCATCCTTCCTTGAAGACATGGAGAAGATTCAAAGAGAAATGTGCAGCATTGAAGGTAATTTCATGTCTTTGATTTTTGATAGAAACAATTTGGTTGATATTAATGAATGGTTACATGAAGCATACTTGAATAATAATGAGGATATTCATAAGCTCAAAACTCAAAATGAGCAACTTCTTAATAGGTTGCAAGATACATGTTCTTCCTCCTATGTTTCATATTGTCATATGGTAGATTGCTTGGAGGATTCTCATGACATGAGAGATCATGAGAAACATGGAAAATTGTAGGTTATTGATGTGTTTGAATATGATCTTGATGAGATACAATCACTTGTTGTGGTGGAAGAGGAACTTGAGTTTCCTCTTGAAAATGGTTACACACTTTTTGAAGAAGTGCGTGATTCCATTACCTTAGAACCAACATATGAGGAAAGTGTCACACTTTTGAGGGAGATGCATGTTCCTACCCCTATGGATCCTTCACATGATGAAAATTTTGCACTTTCTAATCATTTGGATGAGTTGGTTCTTTCTCCTACATCCTACACTTCCAAATTTTGTAGCATCCATCCTAATGAATTATGGGTGAAAGGTTTCTTTTTTATGGTGCCATATGAGGAGTATGAAACTCTTATTTCTCCTTTTGATGATGACATGACTAGAGAACATTCTTATTTACATTTATAGCAGCAAAATTTGTTTCATCATGATTCTATACATATTCATGGGTGCATTTATGATACTTCTTTGAGCCATTTGAAGTCTTCATGTTTTCTTTGCTCCTTATATGGTTCGGATTTTGGTGGAGGTTCTTCATTCACTTCTTGGGTGAAAGAACACATGGCTGATTATCTTTATGCACATATACTCTTTTTGGATTAGCATTATGGGACATGGGATCCTCACCTATGTCATTGGGGAAGATCCGGTATAATACTTGATGTTTGTGTGTATGGGCCACATGATGATATACTTACTTGGATGTAGAAGCAATTTCATGATTTTTTGATGAGGTGCTTTCTTGATGTACACTTGTATGATGTTGTTATGTGCTTTCATGATATATATTTTTTACTCATGATGTTTGGAAGGGTACAATACAAGCAATGGGATCCATGTATTGCTTGGTATCAATTTTTGGGGAAAGAAGCAGTGGGGGATATTGAGTCACCACTTGAGAAGGTGATTCTAATCAGAGTAGAGAAGCAATAAGCATGGTAGTTCATATTTGAAACTTTATTGGAATCTTGGAAATTCAAGTTTGGTGTCTCAGTACCAACTTCAAAGAATTATACATAAGCAAAAAGTGTTGCAAGTTCAAAAAAGGCTTTCAAAATATGGAGGTAAAGTTTATTTGTGCAATTTTTGTTTTGATGGATTTTATTAATCCTATTGGTGTTAGTAGTGATGTCATGGGATATATCAATATTCAAAGGTCCACATATATTTACTTTTGGAAACACACAATTGTAGTACATGAGTGCCACTACTCAAATTGCAACTAAGGTTTGAAGCAAAGTTTTGGAAGGAAAGAAGGTTATTCAATACTCTTATATTATGTAATACTCTGTACTTAAATTCCCATATGCTATCCATATTGAAATCCAAGAAACTCATGTGTGAAAAGCTTGCATTCTCATGTCATTGTATCACTAGTTTTCATGAATTTTGGCTTCAATCTTGAAGTAGTTTTATACCAGATTTGTATGAAGGCTCTTCTATGAGTTGGATGATATTGTGATAGAAATATATGATGTGTTATTCTGTAATTTTATGTCCCTATTCTCTGTGGGTCGAAATCCAAGAAATGCATATGTGAAACTCTTGCATTCACATGCCATTGAATCACTAGTTTCCCTGACTCTGGCTTCAATCTTGAAGGAGTCTTGTGTCATATTTGTATGAGGGGTGTTCTATGATTTTGATGATGGTGTGACAGCCACATATGATGTGTTACTCTGTGATTTCATGTCCCTATTCTATGTGGGTCAAAATCCAAGAAATCCATATGTGAAACTCTTGCAATTCCATGCTACTAATTCACTAGTTTTCATGTATTTGACTCCCATATTGAATGAGTTGTATACAAAACTTGTATGAGGAGATTTATATGGTCTTTAACACTGTTGGGGAAGCAATTTTCATGTTGTATATGGTCTCTATATGTCACATCCTTATCTTATCCTTTAACTCAACCTTTCATATGTCAAAATTGAGTTAGTTATGCAATTTCCCCATAAGCAATTTCACATAAAGTTTATCAAACGAATGTGGAAGTCTATAACCAGTTTGCAGAACTAATAACCATGTGTAATGAAAGTCTATGAGGTATTATATAAGTCCCCATACTCTGCTTACAAATTTGGGAGGTTCATACCTGAGTTGGGAAGCCCTGTTGGCCTACACACTAGGGGGGATTTCAACACAATTTCGTAGTAATTTTGGCCTTTTTGTCATCAGCCCCAAACAAGGTTGCAAAGGTCTAAAGTAAAATACAAAGTTTCCGTAAACCATCTTAGTATTTTTTAAGGCTCACCATACCATTTCCTTTCAAATTCAGGACCATTTAGTGAAAGTTGAAACCCTCTAGAATCATGACTAGTTAAGCTCGAATTTTTCTCAATTTACAATTTTCTCCAAAATTACAAAAAAAGACATTACATTGCTAAATCTTCAAACATTATAATAAGACTTGGCATAATATTCAAAGAATCATTACGAAGAATCCTAAGGACATTACGGATCTATTAAAGGATGATTACGAAGAATCCTAAGGGCATTATGGATTTATTCGTAGATTATGGAAAATGCGGCAACGAGGGAGAGTTATCTTTTATCTTTGAATTTTATTTTGTTTAGTTTTTTTCCCGTATTATTTATATTTAAAATATTAGTTAATATAATGGGGGTGAAGAGTGAAAATTAACAACAACAGTAATACAATGCTTGTTTCACGGAAACCAGAAATGCCATCAATAGAGCAGAGATTGTCGGCAACTGGATCTTGCAAATCGAGTGAATAAAGGAAGGTGGAAACTGTCTTTGAGTTATCATTATTATGCCAGAATCTGTCGCTAACATCACCATATTTTAGATGTTGGGCGCTAGCTCAAGTTTGAGCATTAATTATTTAATTACTATTAGGTCCACATTCTAGGCTCTATCAAGGGTCGAGAGGGATCAATCTCTCCAGCCTTTCTTGATAACTATTTTATGTATTTATTAATATATATGCCTTGGATGAAAATATAAAATATGTTTTTAATGAGGATTTGACTTTGTGTTTATATATTTTCAACACCCAAGGAAGCCCACAGTTTCTGGCAAACCACCATTAATTAAACTAATGGTATAATCAAATATTTATATATTTTCAACACCCAAGGGAGCTCATGGTTTCTCACAAGCCACCATCAATTAAACTTTGTTTAAAAGAGAAAAACATTTTCATATCAATATTATTATTTATTTATTTCATATCAATATCCTTTGTTTTATTTGTACAAAGGATAAGTGATTTAAAATGGAAACAACATAACTTTTAATTTTAATTTTGTGTAGGTGGACATGTTGGGTATAAAATTTATTATTATCTTATTACAGTCTGCGAACATCTCCCCATATTGAGCTGTAGAACCCTCTAGATGCAATAAAAAAGTAAAAAAACAATAAATCGTCATCGATAAAGAAGCTAAATTTCAGTTATTCAATCTTTCATTTGCAGGCTAATTGAATATTCTTTGGACAGATTGTGTGCCTCTTAACTCTGTCATCTCATTGATACAAATCGCTTAAAGCTGAGGTATTATGATTGGATAGAATGAAAGACTGAATATGAAGAGGATTTCTGGAGATTTCACTTTTTAGACTCTTATACAATCAACAATATCTAACCACAATTTCTGAGACGTACTGATTTTTAATATACCTGCAAGTAAAAGATGCAATAATCTCAACAACCTTCCTTCAATTTTGTGAACTCTTGGAAGGTTAAGAGTGATCATCCTTTAATGTAGATAGAAGAAGATATAATTTCAATGATCCTTCCTGGCATTCCTAACAGCAATTTCCTTGAAAATGATGCTGGCATTCACTTTATTTGACTTGTGTTTTTCTTAAAACCTCGCATGATTTTATCATAAAAGAGATCTTTTCTTTGTTTGCTAATGGGAAAAGAAATTTTGCTATCAATATCTCAACAATCCCAAAGACAACGGTAGGGATTATAGTGATTTTCGGTCTCTGAGATTATCAATTTTTTTTATAATAATCATGACTCCTTTTGGATACCACAGGCCTTTTATAGAAGTTTTCTGAACACTACTCTGCACTATATATTTTTGGAACAGCTGATATTTATGCAGAATTATAAACTGTATAACGATTTCCAGCAGCAAACTCTTGTATATTTTTTGATATTAGGGACAGTTAGGTATGCATCGATTGAGTATTTGTGTATGTATTAGATGTATTTCTTTTTTGAAACCTTTCAGTCTCATGATAGACACCAGAACTTTCGGTTTTTTGGATATTCACTTTAAGTGAATCTACAGAATGTAATTTTGATCTCGAAAGATGAATGAAATTACGCTTTTTTTTCAAGGAAAAAAAAAAAACTCCTTTTGGATGGCATTCTCTGGATATGCCTGCATTGATTATGCAGCTTTCACAATACCATTGTGGAAAGCTTTATATGTTAAACATGAAACTCAACCATGTAAAAATAAGATTTTAATTTTGTGATAGTTCGTAGCAAAACTGTTAGTGAATGTTATCTTTGCAAAACAAATATAAACTTATAATAATAAGTAAAAAACACATGAGAACAAAGAAAATTATAACACAATGGTCAAAATGAAAATAAAAATTTTATAATTATTTTTAATTTATCTTAGTTTTATAAATATTATAAATAAATAAAAAATATTTATAATATATTAAATTATTAAATTATTAATATAAAAATGCAAACCATATTTAAATTTTTAATTTATCTTAGTTTTAAAAAATAAAAAATATTTATAATAAATTAAATTATAAAATTATTAATATAAAAATACAAACCATATTTCAATTTTTAATTTATCTTAGTTTTATAAGTTTTATAAATTAAAAAAATATTTATAATATATTAAATTATAAAATTATTAATATAAAAATGCAAACCATATTTCAGAGCTTATGTGAGCTATCCTCCCCTGCCTTGAATAAGGGAAACAAAGGTTAGTTTTGTCTTCAAAAGAGAAATTGAAGATTTTAAAACAATTTCTATTTGCCTAAAA
>LPNX010011567.1:80715-160293 GCA_001517045.1 Pseudotsuga menziesii | reverse complement strand
GGGGGGGGGGGTGAACCCATAAATTTTAATATGTGCTTAAAATGGATGGTTGAAAAATTTTATTGTATGATTTATGATTGTGTTAAGGTTAACTGCTTGAAATTCACTTTATCCAAAGGGTGATTTTTTTGGGTTGAATTTTTGGGAGGATTGCCTTGGTTGAGTTTTTGTAAATTATTATTGATAATATATGTTTTGACATATTGGAAAGATTTCAACTCCACGTTTTCAAGGGTTATTGCCTTTGGAGTTCTCCTTCATATAATATGATTTTTCCCCTAGACTAGGTTTGGGTTCCAAGAGGAACACAACATTTTCAAAACTTAGATGTGTTGAGGGAAGTGGGGCTCTGAAAAGCATTAGAGAAGGTGATGACACAAATATTCACAATGGAAATCTAAAATAGTTGTTTTTTCTCTTTTTCACAAGAGCAATGCTAATTCCATTGCCACCTCGTTATTCTTGTTAGTGATAATTCCAGGTGCAGAGAAAAAATGGAATTAAGTAAAAAATTGAAATGAGAGAGAACTCGTAACAAATACATATTGAGTATCATGGATTTGAGAAATCACCAAGCATATTAATTTATATGGAGTTTTATAGGTGCACTCATTCTCATAAATTCAATATTTTGTTGTTTTCTATCTAAATTAGAAATAATAATTTATATTTTTATATTTTATTGCTTGCACTCATTCTCATAAATTCAATATTTTGTTGTTTTCTATCTAAATTGGAAATAATAATTTATATTTTATATATTTTTTAATTTTTTATTTAAATTAGAAAAATAATTAATATTTTTTTATTTTCTTATTTATCTTTTATATTTATATTATTATTTAGGAACATTAATCTTGGAAATGAATTTATTTAATTTTGTAGTTTGAATTGGAACTATTACATTATAGACTTTTTTTTAGTTATTTACATTTAAAAAACAGTGGCTTAATTTTTTGGTTTATAAAAATGTATAATAATTAAATTTAATAATTATTACCAAACAATTTATTATTTCTTTAAGTATTTTAAATATTTTTTCTTTAAGTATTTTAAATATTTTTTACCTTTTAATAATATATTTGTTGTTTGTTTGTTGATTTTCTTTTATTGCGACAATTTAAATGATTCATGAAAGATGCAATTATTTTAAGACATTTTTAAAGTAATTTTCATGTTCAATATATATTTATTTCACATAAGTTAGAAAATGTGTTGGGGAGAGATGTGTAACTCCTTTCTGTGCTCATCTTAGAGTTGATCCCTGTCATTTATAATAAAAAAATACCTCACCTCAAATTATATTTAAAATATGTAATATTGCATAAATATAAAACTATACAAATTTTTAAATTAAAACAATAACATTGCATTACATACTTTCTCAACATTTTCACTCTAAAATAGGGTTTTCACCGAGAGATTCGATCGTTGGGTAGGTCCCCTTTTAAAATAAATGTATACTAATTTTAGAAAGTTTTCATGTTTAATATCTATTCACTTCACAAAACTTAGAAAATGTGTTATTATTTTAGTACCTTCTAGTTGGGCATCCAAATAACATTCAAAGGTTGGAAAAATTGAAACTTAAAAGTTGTCTTTGGAAGATTTAAAGTCCTTTCTATCTCAAGCCACAACTATTGCCATGTTTTTTATAAATGATTAGATTGGAGTGATTGATTTATATGAGTGTCTCAACTCATTCAAATATTTGTATTTCTCAATCTATTAGGTCAATAACCTTTTGTCCATAACTTACAAAGAGAAATCTTAATGGCCAACGGATAGGTTTACAATTGAGCAACTTTCTCATTGGATTGTAAGGGCACCGAAAACAACAAAATAGTAAGAGTTCCTTTGGATTATATCACCTTTGGATTATACCAGCATATATCCATCTTAAACCTGGATCTAGAAAGCACTGAAAGGGATCCAATTTCTTTAGGTGTAAGTTATTTTTATCTTCAACTTTTAAATGTTCATAAAAAATTACACCTCAAACATTTTGTTCCCTTTAGTGTTTGGTAAATCCCAGTTTAACATGGATCTTTTAATTACTTTTCATTTAGTTTTATTATTTGGGTTTTTATTATTTGATAAATTAGGCGACATGTTTTTGTCTATATTCTTTTTTGTTTTAGCAGAGAGGTTGGTGTAGTGTTAGGTTAAACACACATTGATCTCATCAATGTTATTTGGATGGCACTCCTTTTTTCTAATCAATAAGCCATAATCAAATATATCAAAATTCTACTCTAAATCCACACCAAAATATATCTAAATTTTATTATAAAAAAATGTTTTTTATTATTATGGTGAATTATAAAGAAAGTTAGTTAATTTAAATTATTTTAAAACTAATTAAAAATGAAATAAAATAAAAAGGCTAGAATCTTCGAAGAAGATTGAATGCACAATATAATTTTTTTTTATGTCGGTTAACATAATGTTTTTTTATGTGGGCTAGCATAACGTGACTAACACGTGACATGATCTCCCTCATACTAGGCTGAGAGCAGCTCGCTTCTCTCAGTGCAATCAAACGAGCTTTTCGGAGGTGTGAAGGAGGCATGCAGTGATGCTTTTTGGAGCAGGGGAAGGAGATGTGACCCCTTTATCTCTCAGCTGAGCTCTTCGGAGGTGTGAAGGAGGCATGCGGTGATGAAAATGAGCTTATTCAAAGAAGTTGATTTTGTCATGTTTTGGTAGTTGTATGCTTCCCTAGGGCATCAACATCTCCAGTCCTAATGCTTCCTGTGATCCGATACTCTATTTTTGCAACATAAGGATTCACCGTATCACTTTCCATGACTTCCCAGCATCCTTCAATATCTACACCCACCAATGTAATGCAGTACTGCTCCTCTCTGCAGTTCGAACCCTGGAGAGAATTTGCACTACCTCTTCTTACCAGGGATGCACAAAGTGCCCAAGGCTCTTCATAAGGTAATTTTGTATTGGTGCATAAGGTATTTTTATACTGAATCTTTTAGAATCTTGTTTGATATAAATGAGCACAACTAGGTGTTTATTTACTAATTATTGTGTTTATTTTACCTTTTTTGTTGTTGCCTTCAAAGATCAATCAAGCACGAAAACTTATAAAATGCATGTTCTATTTTTCAGAATCTTCATGGAGCACCTTTTCTCTAATGTCAGACACAGATGTTTCAAATGATGAAATGGTTGAACTTTTTTTTTAAAGAAATTTGTAATTCCTTGGTATTCATAGAATCAAAGGTAACTATGTACAATGCATATAAGTCAAGTATCGAAACATATAGTTTAAGGTGGCTGTATATCGAAAGATAACTCAAAATAAAAACCATCAGGGAACCACTGTACAATTCTATCTATCTTAATTCCAAATTATATCAGTTATCTCTAGCAACTCTAAAGGAAAATAAAGGCTATGTTATCCATAATTATCTCTAAAAAATAAACTTGAAGTCTCAAAGACTCCTTCAAAAATCATCTCATCTTCAAGATACTCCTTGAGTTCCAAGTATCCCATCCCAATGTGCAGTGTCACCTTAGATAAAATAGCAATAGTCCTATTGTTCCCTATAAATATGTTGAAAACTCATATCAAGGAAAGAAATCTTTAATTCCTCAATTTGGCTACACCATTGATCCAATTCCATAACATGCAGAAGGGAGGTATGATTTGCCCAATCAATGATCACCCGTGAATCTCCAAAAATATTTAAGCTAGGAAGACCAATATAGGAGGCAAAAAATACTAATTCCAAGAGAGCCAATAATTCTGCACATGTGTTTTTGCTCCTTCCAAATCCAAGCTTCAGCTTTAAAAAATGACACTTGCTGATATATAAAATGATGCCAACACCTCCCGTATCCTGGTCCACTGCTCCATCAAAAAAACCAGTCGCATAGGTTAAGGATGGTGCCACACCAATAATCCTATAAGATTTTATATTTTTAACCACCGGATAATATTTAAACATCCCAATAATACTTTAACAAACCTTCATGATATCAGAGTTTTTTTCCTAAAAATCCCTCTCATTTATAGCTAGCCAAATATGCCAAATGTAAAAGATAGAGAGGTATAGAAAATCATGAATAGACTTAACATATCCATATCACTATCCATGACCCTCCTTACTGCACAGCTAAATATGCAATCAACAAAAATATGGTCGATTGTTTCTTCCCTACAACAACACAAGTAACATATATTGGGTTCTTCCCACCCAAATATGCGCAATTTTTCCTAGGAATTTATTTGTTTCCGCATAAATCCAATCGAAACATTGACTTTTACTAGGATCTTCCATTTTCAAAGATCCTATAGCCACCATCCCTCCACCGATACCAGTTGTTATTTGGCCATAAAATCATATGCAAGTTTAGCAGTGACATGCCATGTTTCCCCATTTATCTCCCAAACTAGAACATCCTCGTCATATTTAAATCTAATACCAACCCTATTGATATTGTTTGTGTATTGTGCCCATTCATCCTTCCAGTTTCCTCCCAAATCCAAATCCTCCGCATTCATCCAATATGTCTTTGAATTAGTGCATCCTCCTAAATTCATTGCTAGTATGAGAGTAAAAATCCCATAATCATTCAGATAGTCCACCAGTCCAAGAGCTAGAACATAGGAGCTCTCTAAACCGATTATTAGGTCCACCCCCAGCATAATCCTCCTCCTGTTGCCAACATTCTAGCTTAAAGCTTTACTGATCCAACTGAAATTCCTGATGAAACCATTCCATAAATAAGATGACCTATCCACATATTTGTCCTTTATTCTAAACCAGTCCAGTAAATATGTGTTGTGCATATATTTTGTAACTAGAACCTGGTTCCAAAGGCCCTTCCCAAATAGTGATAACCATAAACATTTTAGCCGGAGAGAGATATTGAACCATTCTATGTTTTTGACATTCCACCCTCCAAACTCAAAGGGTTTAGCAATCGACTCCCAATTCACCAGATGCATAGTGTGCCTGTCAGCCCTACCACTCCACAGGAAGTTAAACACTTTATGTCATAGAGAACTAATAATAGAAAGAGTTACTCTAGCAAGTGCAAACCAATAGACTGGGATGCCACTCAAGACTGATCGTAATAGGATTAACCTGCCTCCCAATGACAGAAAATGATAAGACCAATTATTTATCACTTTCTCAAATATTTTAATGAACCATCTCCAATATTTTACTCCATAATTCAATGGTTTCAACCAATATCCTAGATACTTGAATCCAATTTCAATCGAACCCATCTTATATGGAAAAAAATGCTTCCCTGGGAAATCATTTCCAACTTAACCCCATAGCACGGGAAGGATAGCTTCTCCTGACTGATCCTCATACTAGACATAGGATAGAACAATCCAATAATGGGTTTGTAGATTAACCATTCCTCCACAGTACCCATTCCAAAAAGCAACACATCATCAACAAAGAGTAAATGCATGATATCTAAAGAAGAGGAGAACTTAATCGCATGCAACTTACCTTGAGTCTTCGCCTCCACTATCAATAAACTCAAACCTTCAATGACCAACAAAAATAGTAATGGAGACATCAGACAACCTTGAATTAAGCCCCTAGTTGCATTGAAGAAACCAGAGGGTGACCCATTAATAAACACAGAAACATTTACCGATATGATGCACACCATGATCCAATTCACCGTGGAAACCTCTAAACCAATATGCAAGAGGATGAGTCTCAAAAATACCTAGTTCACACGATCCTGGGATTTTATGAGATCCATCTTCAATAAAAGAGCCTCCAACTTTTTAAATTGTTATGCTATGAAGAACTTTGTGTGTAATTCCCACAGCCTCCAAAATTTGACGATTCTTGAGGAAACCAAATTGTTCCTTTGAGATAACCTCCACCAACATTGGTTTCATCCTATTAGATATTACTTTGTCAATCACTTTATATATAATATTTCAAAGTAATATCGGACGGTAAATAGAGAAGGTATTTGTATTCTCACATTTTGGTATGAGTGCAAGAAATGTTGCATTGAAGGATTTGGAAACATAGCCTTCCAATTTGGACCATTCCACTACCACTAGTAAGTCCTCACCCACAAGATCAAATAAAGCCAAAAATAATTCAATCTACCAGTCGTCCGAGCCAGGACTCTTGTCCTTGGAAAACCCATTCAGTACTGACTCCACTTCCTATAAAGTGACATGTTTAACAATATCATAGGCCTCCTTCCTAGAAAAGAAATAAGGAAACAATTTTATCACTTGGAGTTGTTCTGAAATAAGGGCTCCACCCTCCTCTTTGAATTATTTAGTAAAACAAGTAATAGCTCCAATCTTCAGTTGATCCTGCTCACAAAGGCAATTACATTCCTCGTCTCGTATATCCCAAATAGAATTTCCATTACGCCTAGCAGAAGCAAATTATGAAAAAAATTGTGTTTGTATCGCCCTTATCAATCCAAATGGCCCTTCTTTTTAATCTCCAGGTGGAGATTTCATGTAACAACAATGAATCCTTACGGGACTTCAGATACACTAAGACAATGGTGTCTTCCTCTGAAAGTATGCAACGGGGGATTGCAGAAAGATTAGTTTTATTTCATTCTCAATCCCTTCCAGTTCTTATACCCTAATCATTTTCATCTCCTTTCCCCATTGCACAACTGACTGCTTCAGTCTCTTCAGTTTAAAAACAAGTGATTTCATTGCATCAAAATCCAATGGTGTCTCATAACTAGTCCATTCCTTCCGAACTAGGTACAGGAACTCCTGCTCAACAAGCCAAGAATGATTGAACTTTTAAGGATATTTGGGTCTAGGGATCCCAATTTCCCATTCCAAGCATATAGGATAATGGTACGAGATCTCAAATGGCAGGGTACAAACATGGTGATGATCAAGTAAAGAAAAAAGTGATTCCACAGCTAAAAATATGTCCAATCTCTTACTAATCCCTACCACCCTTGCCCTCCCATTTCTCCACGTTTGACCCATCTTTGTTGGCTTACGATCCACCATTTGCGTTCAAACCAATAATTGGGTAAATTATGTCGAAAGTTGATCCAACTAAACCTTTATACCCCAAATTTTTGCATCTAAGACAGTGAAGTTTAGATCACCTACAATGATTAGATTTGATAAATTAAAAAAGGCCCCTAACACTGCAGCTTTCCAGAACATCTCTCTATTAAGATACGGTCCATAGCAATTTAGACATGACAACGTAGATGTTGACCCCATGAAATTTTCCTCCACCAAAATACCTTCCACTGTATGAAAAGCCTTCACACGAGCAACTTTAGGGTTCCAACCGGTCAATAAAACCCCAGAAATGCCCACAACATCCATAGCACAAAACTCCCACACCGATATGATCTTTGCAAACAGGAGTAAATCTTGTTCCCTAGTACACATAGTCTCTTGGAGGAAAATCATTATCGGACTAAGTTCATCCATCACATTTATGAGGGCCTTTTGCTTGTTAGTGTTGGGTATATGTTATATTATTTTATGTTCGTATGGAGGGGAGCTGCGCATGTCAGCGCTGCCTTGGCGATCCCAAAAGCACCTTCACAGAAATAGGCTGCAGGCCCTGTTTCCAATGCGAGCGGAGCGAGTTTTTTTTTGGGCTATTTATATATTTTATGGCTATTTATAGCTGTTTGTGGTTGTTTTTAGAATTTGTCTAAAAATATGTAACTTAATCATGGTTAAGGGATTGGAGTCTTTTTCTAATCCAGGTTAACGGATTAGGGTATTTGGATGTTGTGGAATACATATATTTTGTATTGTGAGGATTCATAATGTAATGAAGAGAATAGAGGAGGTGTGTGAATGATGTGTTGTGATCTCTATTTTGCTTTAAAGAATCTGTATGATTTGCTTCTCTGCACGAGTTTAAAACTTACATGTGGTATTGGAGCTCGATTTTGGCATCAGGGGGATGCCTTTGCTGCTAAGGGTTCAACACGGTTGATAGATATCGGGTTTGTGATAAAACTGGGTTCAATAGGAGCTTTGCAGTGTTGATTTGTGCATTGAAATAGAATGGCGAGCACTTCAAGAATTGAGATCGAGAAATTTAACGACCAAAATTTTGAGCTATGGAAGCTCAGAATGGAGGATCTTCTTGTAGATCGGGAACAATGGATTGTTGTGGATCCAGGTATGAAACCCATTGCAACATCACAAGATGATTGGGATAAATTAGAAAGAAGGGCGAGGAGTATAATACAATTGTGCTTATTAGACTTTGTGTTGTTGAACGTATTTGGTGAAGATAGTGTAGTAAAGTTATGGGAAAAACTATGGAGTTTGTATCAATCAAAATCCCTTGTGAACAAGTTGCTTCTGCAAAAGAAGTTGTTTCACCTCAGAATGGACGAGAATGAAACTATAACATGGAATTTGAATGTCTACAATAATCTGGCAAGTCATGTAACCACTGTTGGTATTAAAATGGCTGAAGAAGATAAATGTATTACATTATTGTGTTCTTTGTCGAATTCCTGGGACAACCTAATTGTTGCAATAGGTAGTGCTATCTAGGCAACCTTAAAATTTGATGAAATTGTATCATCCCTACTATCAGAAGAGATGAGGCAGAAAACCATGGATAATCATAGCATGGATGCCTTGTCTTTGAGAGGTCGCCCCTAGGAGAGAAACAAAAATAAAGGATCCGGCGGGGGGGATCTAAATCTAAGGGTAGATCTAAATCCCCAAGAAAAGGAATAAGGAAGTGTTGGAAATGCGGTAAAGCTGGGCATTGTAAAAAGGATTGCAAATCTAAGAATGTTGAGAAAGCAAAGGGATATGAGGATACCCCTTCCACAAAGGCGAAGAACTCCTCAGAACAAGGAGGGGACGTGTACCTAGCTTCCATGGGTAATCCTTCAGAACGTGATATATGGTTGATTGACTCAGGTGCGTCATGTCATATGACCCCTCATAGGGAGTGGTTCTGTGAATATGAAAAGTACAATGAAGGAGATGTGTACATGGGAGATGATTCACTAGCCAGTATCATTGGACGTGGTAGATTCAAGCTAAAACTGAAGGATGGAAGGATTAGAACTCTTCCCAGAGTGCTACACATTCCAAATCTAGCAAGAAACTTGATATCTGCCAGAAAGATGGATGTTACAGGTGTAAAGACTGTGTGCGGAGATGGTGGTTGCAAAATGGTTTGAGGATCAATGTTATTAATGAGGGGAGTTCGGTATGGAACTCTGTACAAACTATTGGGAAAAACCATTATTGATGAATGTAACAATTATGTTGTGTTGGAGGAAGGAGGTAAAGATGACAAAACCCTGACTGCGTCAGAAGGAAAGACAATGCTATGGCATCAAAGATTGGGGCATATCGCAAAAAAGGGACTTCAAGGACTGCAAGGTAAAGGTATGGTTGAAGGTATGACTGAATGCACTCTGAATTTTGATTTCTGTGAACATTGCATATATGGAAAACAAAATCGAGTAAGATTTGCATCTATTGCTACAAGAGCAAAGGGAATTCTAGAATTAATACATAGTGATGTGTTTGGACCTGTTCTTGTTCCATCATTAGGAAAATATGTGTATTATGTTTCATTTATAGATGATTTCTCAAGGAACATATGGATTTATTTCCTTCAAAATAAATCTGAAGTATTTGCCAAGTTTAAAGAATTTAAGGCTCTTGTAGAAAATCAATTAGAAAAGAAAATAAAGGTGTTGAGGACAGATCATGGTGGAGAGTTCTATGGGAATGAATTCGAGGACTTTTGTAAGAAGTGTGGTATAGCAAGGCAAAAGACGAATCCATACACACCTCAACAGAATGGAGTTGCTGAGAGGATGAATAGGACGTTGATGCAAAAGGCAAGGAGCATGCTAAGCAGTGCTGGGATAGGATGAGAATTCTGGGCAGAAGTAGTGGAGACAACATGTTACTTGGTAAATCGATCACCCACATCAGCATTGATTGATAAAACTCCACAAGAGGTATGGACTGGTAAGAAACCCTCTATTAAGCATATGAAATTTTTTGGTTGTGGTGCTTATGTACATGTTCCAAAGGAGAAAAGGAGCAAGTTGGATAACAAAGCTGAGAAGTGTATCTTTATTGGCTATAAAGATGGTATGAAAGGGTATAAGCTTTGGAATCCTATAACTAAGAAGACTGTTTATAGTTGAGATGTTGTGTTTTGAGAGGTCAAAGAAGTCCCCAGACAGGAAGTGAATCCAATGGAAAAGGAACCAAATAAAATAGAGTTTAAGTTAGAATGTGAAGAATCTGACTCAACAGAAGAAGCGGAATCAAAAGAAGAAGAACCTCATACTCCAGTTTTGAGGAGATCATCTCGAGAAATAAGGCAACCAGAAAGGTATTCCCCTCCTGATTTTTGCTCTCATTTTTCTGTGTCTATTACTGATGATGATCCTAGAAATGTGAAGGAAGTTGTTAATTCAGAGGATAGTGATCTCTAGAAAAAGGCCATGGATGAAGAAATGGATTCCTTGGACAAAAATGAAGCTTGGAATCTAGTCCAGTTACCATCTGGGAGAAAAGTTGTTGGGAGCAAATGGCTATTTAAAAAGAAGTTGAATGCAGAAGGTAAAGTGGATAAGTATAAATCCCGCTTGGTAGCAAATGGATATTCTCAGGTAGAGGGGATTGATTTTGGTGAAATATTTTCTCCATTTTGAAAAATTAACTTCTATTAGATTTCTTCTTTCTATTGCTATTGCTTTTGATCTTGAAGTAGAGCATATGGATGTGAAGGCAACGTTCTTACATGGGGATCTGGAAGAAGAAATATACATGAAACAACCAGAAGGGTTCATAGTAAAGGGAAATAATGAGTTGGTATGTAAACTAAAGAAGTCCCTTTATGGTCTAAAGCAATCTCCAAGGATGTGGTACCAAAAGTTTGACACATACATACTTGGATTGGGGTTTGTGAGAAGCAAGGTGGATCACTGTGTATATTCCAAACAAGTTGATGATCACTTCATTAAAATAGTTCTGTATGTTGATGACATGTTGCTGATTGGAAACAACAAAGATTTTATAAAGGCTATTTATAGGTTTTATGGCTATTTATAGTTGTTTGTGGCTATTTTTAGAATTTGTCTAAAAATATGTAACTTAATCCCAGTTAAGGGATTGGAGTCTTTTTCTAATCTAGGTTAATCGATTAGGGTATTTGGATGTTGCGGAATACCTATATTTTGTAATGTGAGGATTCACAATGTAATGAAGAGAATATAGGAGGTGTGGCTCCAAGGTTTTTAGGTTTTTCCTAGTTAAGGGTTTCTAGGGTAAATCTTTGTGTTTATGTGTGAATGATGTGTTGTGATCTCTACTTTGATTAAAATAATTTGTATGCTTTGCTTCTCTGCATAGGTTTAAAACTTAAGGTAGGTCCTCCCCACCCCTTAATGTTGAAAGAAAGAAAACGCATGAAAACACAGGATTCAAGGGGAAATGTGGCTCTAAGCACCCTAGAAGGGGAACAAGGACTAGTAGTGTTGTATCCTCTCTAAACCTCTTTGATTCTTGTAGAGAGGGGGACATAAATGTCATCCACACCCGACTCCCCACCCCCTGCAAAATCGTAGCAGGTCTGACCTTTCTACTCCTCCTGATAATCACATTTTGGTGTTAGATCGAAGCCAATGGGAGGATAGTGGAAGAAAAATGGGTATGATTAGTAAAAATAGGGAGGTATTCCCCTAGGGAAGGATCATTGAAAGAGGGAGAACCTGTATGGTTGGGAGGAGCGAGTGTAATATCTAATGGTTTTGACTTGTAAGCAGCCAAAGTGAGGGGTAAAGGTGGAAAATCCTTAGGGATAAATATCAAAGTTCCCTTGACCCCCCACTCCCCACACCAACCTCCAAACCCCCATGATTCTCCTTTGAAGGGAAAGAACCAAAGTCCCCACTAGAAGAAGACGACACAAAAATAAGCCTCTCCCCCTAGGTATGACAGTACCACAGTTCACAAACAGGTTAAGAACCTATAGAGCACCCTCAATCTGACCATTTGGGGTAGGTATTCGATGTCTAATTACATCCTTCTTAGCTGCATCAATATAATAAATATTCCCTTTTGTCAAATAAACATAAACATTTGGTAGCATGGTGGAAAGCATACATTTTTTTGTCGAAGGTTGGATTTGTGGCAACAAACCTTCGCTAGGTAAGACCGAACCAAACTTGCCAAATGCCAAATCACCCATGTCAGTAGGAAGCATGTCATTACCACAAAGCAGTAGAGGACACTGAGGCTTGAGATGTCATGTTTCGTGACAAAAATGACATCGAAAGGGAATATTTAGATTATCTAGGGTGTTGCACGAAGGTCTTCTTTCCCCATTGAATTTCCAAATCCATCGAAAGGCCTTGTGAAACATCAAGTTCCACTAGAACACGGGCCATCCATTTATCAAAAGTGTGTAATAATAGTTCATCCATCATCACAAATATTCCCAAATTATTATCTATACCCTCCAATGCTTCCTTCGACCACATAGGGAGGAGGAAGGACGGTAGTAAAACCCACAAGTGTCTTTTGATCACCCATTCCTTTACCAGGTCAAAATAAACCCTCCACCTGCTAAGGACCAAGGACCACTTTCCTGTATTCCATAGTACACTCAGTATATGTTCAGTATTAGAGTGCTTTAGGAAGAAGAACATGAGCCACCCATTTTCCAATCGGCTCACCGTCAGGGAATAATTGAGCAAAGGTTTCCAGCCTAGGGATACCCACTTTAATAAATATTCTGTCCATTTTGTAGTACTCCATGTGACCAATTAAGGCCCTGTGGCAGAGTGAATCTACCTTATCCATATAGACGTCCCTACCCAAAACGAATTTCCTTATGTGCTCTAGATCCCTAAACACCTTCACCCTCCTGAGAGTTTTGTATAACTTTTAAGTTTGTTCAATAAAAGAACTGGGTGTCAAAGAGGATAAATCGGTCACTATCTACGGGAACCCTCCGGTGGACGCCATAACCAATAGAATGACCCCCTAAATCGGATAGTGACACCAAGGAAGTCATGTGATACCCACACAAAAAATTGCTAAGGAAAGAAACAAAAAATAACAAACTACCTGGAAAAGGACCAGCCCCCCAAAAGGAAAACGACAATAACCGCTACACAAGGAGCAGTAAAAAAACACCTGAAACATGGCAGTAGAAAGAAACCACTAGGTGTCCAGTAAAGTTTCTGAGTCCCCCATTTGTGGGCATAGTCGAAATGGTTGAAATTGCTAACCACATTCATTACAAAATAACTTTTATTCATTTTATTTAGATTTCAGAGGAAGTTGATGTAACACTGATATTAATTTCTTGGACTGTGTAGCAAAAATTTGCAGTCCCTTCGATATAGTTGGTTACAGTATGAAAAGGAATCTTGTAGAATTTGCAGCAAGTAAATACATGAACTTATCTACTTCTTTGGAATTTGCACAGAGTCAAGGAAATGGTGGTGTTACAGAGAAAACTTCCTATGGCTTGGGGTGTACCACAACAGACAGAGTAACCGCAGAAATCAATCCCTTCCCAGTATACAAGAGAAATAAAACATCTAACACTAAAGGATCTTGAAACACACCTTATTCCGGATGGTTGATGTAGATCCCCGTTGAGATTTTTCCAATCACGCTTGTGTTAACCATTTTCTCTCTCAACAACAGCAAACAAGACAAGCATGCTATATAATGGTGTTAGACCTACTCTAGCATATATAATTGATAATGTATAAGCAATTAAAAGCATTCATGGATTCAATATTCATTTAAATGCACATCATTGGACAGGAAAAGATATTTCTATTAATATAAATCAGAGATTACATGAATGACAACCTCTGTCGGCATGTCTACGAACCAGAGAAATTGAGTCCTCCACCTGGGCCTCCACCACCTCAATCCTCCATCTCTCGATAGCAAGCTCACAAGCAACGGCAAGCTTGGGAAGAACACAAAGTGCTACAAGGGACAAAGGGATGCAGAATCAAGTATAAGCAAGCTATAGCAACAATGGACTATAGTTTTCTTGCTCTTCAATTCCTACCCCTTCAATGTATCCAAAGGGTTCCTTATATAGTGCTTCAATGGGGTAATGGAAGGTCAAATACGAGCGATCTCAAAGCATATGGAAGGCCAAGAGACAAGTAACTCAGATCCACATCAAGGAAAACTCCAAAAATATTTGTCCTTTTGCACACATCCCAATGTACGCGGGTTTAAGGGTAATATCCGCATGTATACGCGGAAAAGGGATTAAAAGTCACGTACAACAAATAATAGGTGTTTTTAGGGATGATCTTGGAAACATCAAAGGTACAAAAATAGTCGATGGGGTTCAAAGAGTCTGTATAGGGATAGGGAAGGCCATAAATGTGTGATCTACCATGTGTGGTAAAATCAGTTGTAACAGATGCCCCCTAATGTGTGAGGTCAGAGGGGTGATACGATGGCCGAAATACATTATAATTTCATCCCAAAAGTGGAGTGATGAAGAACCAGGAGGAAGAATCAGCCATCCAATTGTATAGTACAATAATAGATCTCTGCATATGACTGCAAATACATACAACAGTCCCGGATACATAAGAGTACAATGGCCATGGATAGGCATGATACATAATATGACATGTGTGGTCATCACCACGTATAATATAGAATAGATTAGAGTCTCCATGATGAATATATAAAAAGGATCATGATCTCCATGAGAGCTAAAGATATACAATGGATCAAGATCTCCATAATGGCAGAAGATATCTGACATACACTAGAATCAAGTCACAAGAGCTGAAATCTCATGAACACTGGCACGATCAAGGAGGTAGCATGTCAGAAATGCCACCAATCTGGAAAGTCTTCTACACAACCCGCTACAAGTACATGTCCTACTATGTGAATAGAGGTGTCAAGGTCAAACATAGTAGTCCATCGTCTGATTACCGGTCATTGATGTATATCGTTAACAAACGTGAGATCACCCACCTATAATGAAAATGGGAATCAAGGTACTAGAGTGCAATCTAACAAGTGAGAATAAATGTGTTGAGGTCGAACACTTGAAAGAATCCATCGATTAGGGGACATTGGTGTATTCCCAAAACTGTCAATGGCGAGAGAACCTACCACTGATGACTATAAGTCTCAAGGCACTCAAAGGACTCTAGACTCCTATCCCATAATAAATGATCTGAAGTCGAAGGGATGGAATCTGCTGGAAGGAGGGCATTAAGGCATCCCCCATCATCTAACATGAGGTACTCAGCAAAGTTGTATAATGTGGAAGGACTCGACCATGATGTGCATGAACCAGTAACACTATTGGGAATGGTCAACATGCAAATTCAAGATAACTGAGGAATGGCCGAATCAGGCTTCAACTTCCTTCGAATAAGAGCATAAAGGCGAATGGTGACTGAATGCACGTAGCATAGACTCGATATACAAAACTGGGACATCTTTGCAACACAGGAGGCATCGACAAAGGCTCCATAGGGACTGGAAGCTTAACCAGTCAATGGAGATAAACTCAGAGAAACGAGTACAGCTCCTAAAGTCAAACTATTAACCCAACCAGCGAATGTGAAATGTAGTGCTCTGTTCGAAGGCGACACGACTTGACTGCTGCCAAAGATAACATCTTTTCCTGTCCGACTTTTTGGTTTTTTTATTTTTTTGGACTTTTTCAGATATTTTGAAAATCTTGAAAAAAAATAAAAGTGCTTTATAGTTACGAATCTAGGAGGAGATGAGTGTCAAGGGGAAAACAAACTAGTCCCAAGAAATGGAACATACCTATGCTCGATGCAAGGAAACATGTGTAGGATAATGACACTCAGGGAAAAGTCCCCTCCCGGTAAAAAATGGGGAATCAAGCTGCAAAAGATATATAAAATGGCTCTGCTTGGCTGGACATGAGACAAGCTCGGGCTATATGGCTGATAATCAGAGTCAAGGAAGCCAGCATAAGGCTCAATAAGGTAAGCAAAAATCATGATAATGCAATTACAACTTGACATATACAAGGGAGTCCTAGGGAAAAAGGCTAGCATAAAGGTCAAGAGGAGTATGAATCTCTTGCTCAAAGTCATAGCAATACTATACAAAGGACTCCCACAACCTAAAGGAGGCAGCGCAGCATGGGCACCAAATGCAACAAGGATCTAACTAGGGCACCCATGTATAGGAAATCTCTACCATTCGTATAGTGTCACTTATGAAAGCAGCATGAAGGTTCTGTGACACCATGGAATGGGTTCATACCTAAGGTTAAAATGGAACGGTCATAAGGAAATGCATAAGTGCAAGCACATGTGATATCCTAACCTATATGCCAGTTCAGACATAATACCTATGATAGGCACAAATGGGTCAATACCTCAGAGAGAGCGTACAAAAACTGGACCCTATATGACAACCATATTAGTCCAAAACAACCCAAAATAGTCAATAAAGAATCCAAACTATAGGATATAGGGAGGAATGATCATGAAAACTGCACCCAAAGGAAACAATGCGGTGAACGATGGGACATAAAAAGGAAAGTAAGGTGTAGACCCAATGTTCACACATCCACTGCCACCCCCGTGAGGGTGACCATCGGTGTAAAGACTGAGAGAAGGGAGTCAACATCTTCCACAAATGGAGTATAGGGAGGAATGTGACCACTCCCAAATCTATGAGCACGGTAAGGGGTTGTGATGCCCCCAAGTTTGACACCAGGGTCCGTACTAGGACCAAGGACGAGTGATAGGATACCAGGCATTCCGAAAATAAAAGGACTCAAACTCAAGAGAGCATAAATATACTCAAGTAACCATGATCCCAAAGGCCAACTAGCACACAAAGAGCACACTCCTAAGAAAATCTACAGCCAAAATACAAGCAAACCAAGGGGAGGATATGTGAGCTCCCGAATGCAGCAAGTATGTCTCGCCTAGGAGAGGCTCGAAACTCCCATACACTACAAGCGGAGGTACGTAACCAATTATAGTGGCCCTCGGCTTCAATGCATAAAACGACTATGCTGTCCGACCTCTACCTGGCCAGGACACTCACAGAATAACCTCTGCAAGTACCCCCTGTGATACCTAGGTAAGGCAACTAAGGTCACCTCAATATAACCAATGCTCAGGCGGACAGTCGTAGGCGGGATCGGCCATATGGGCAGGGTAGCAAAGCCCAAAAATCTCGAAAGAGCCCCCAGATACAAATACAATCCTGGAAATATATTTGGTGCTCACAGAAAGTGACCAGGGGTCATCCCAATCACAATCGTGTGCACTGCCTCGTGCTTAACTCCTGTGTAAGAGGAGTGTCTTGAGAAACACTAATTATGCCAAGGATTTCACTAACTCACTTGGACAGACACCTATTTGTTTAACCACATATTTATTTCCCTTATCCTATCTGCAAGGTATTTCCATTGGCTACATATTTCTTTGTCTAATTTGAGGGGAAGTAAGCTATTTTATAGGAAAGTTTTGAAGGAAGATGCATCAAATTTTAGGGCTAAAGGAAAACATTCAAACTTATTTCTCTTACATATGTGAAAAATTGTTAACTAACTATCTAGAAACAATATAGAAAAAGAATGAAGTATTAATGAAAAACATGATTGCAATTGAGAGCAATTAAGCAAAAGCAAGCAACAAAATAGTAGATGGGATTTTTACGAAAAAATGTGTTGTGGACCTCGAACTCTCCTTTTGCTATGGTATAATGTGTTCCTTGTTATCTCGATGACAAACTGATATGATCAAGGTGAAAAAAAGGATTTCAAGTTGTCAGGGCCATAGAGATGCAAGAAGCAAAGGGGATGTTACAAATCTCCTGCACAGGGCCTCGTTAGGATAATTCAATAAAAATTTTACAATTACCTGTGATGTGCCAAATTCTCATACCAAAAGAATATTTATTACATCATGATACATCATGCATGCTCTTCCCAACCACCATAACAAAAGTTAGAGCTCTATTGAGTTCAAAACCAGCAATAAAACTCACCCATAGATGATACACACATTTTTTTACTTGAATCGATAGTCTTACACGACTCAAGTTTCTTGCTCCAGGTCTTGTGATTTCTTGCCTATGCTTTTGCCCCTCGTATCTCTTGTGGGTTTTCATGTAACTCTTTATTTCAAAAGATGAACCGTTGTAATAACTTGATAGATAGCTCAAAAATATGTATCAATAGTATAATGGCACCTAAGTTTCTTGCTCCATGTCTTGTGATTTCTTGCGTATGCATTTTCCCCTCGTATCTCTTTTGGGTTTTCTTGTAACTCTTTATTTCCAAAGACGAACCATTGTAATAACTTGATAGCTAGCTAAAAAATATGTATCAATAGTATTATGGCACCTAACATCCACTACCCATTATGAGCCTTACACAAAGCAGCAACAAGTAGCTCATCTAATAGCCTTACTACTTAAAACACCACTTGTTCACTTCTTGGAAACTAGTCAAAGGACTATCAATTCCAAGATAATTCTAAGATACTAAGAAGTAAGGAAAAACAAAAGAATGATGAGTATTAGATCTTCAACATACTTGAACTAGAAGCACCTCCTCTCTATTTTTCCACTTGATCCATCTGAACTCTTTCCTAGTGATCCATCTTGGTGTTGATCTTAGCATTCTTAACTTGATTTTAAACCCAAGTCGGAATCAATTCGGTGGTGGTTTGATGTCTATGTAGGTCCACTCAATTTGGTGACTCAACAACTCTACCCACTTCAAATTCTACTCATATTAGGACCCATCGAGCCTTCAACAAATGGTAAACTCAATCATGTGATGATCACATGTAGAGGTTTGATTATGTAAATTGCCATTTCTACTTTCACCAGGGAACTTAGAGATAAATTATCATTTCTACCTTCATTACTAAACTTGGGATTTATGGTACGATTATGGTATATCATTTACAATTTTTTTCTGTAATAACTAAAATAAGACTATTTGAAGGCTCTCAAGTTATAGTGGTTGTTGCATATGCACTAAAGAGGGCAAACTACAGTTTTCAAAAAAGGCAAGTATTGTTTTTGTTGATACGTTAATTAACTATAAAATATTGCATTGGGTTGATCGCAATACCGAATTCGGTATTGATACTAATGTTACTGTTGCATCAAATATGGTATATGCGATATCACAAAAACCTCTATTGAAAGTATATGGAAGATAGAAAAGATTTTTGCAGCCAAAACAAAGTCCTTATAGTTCCAAGAATTTCACTATAACCTATTCAAATCCTTGATTAGGTTATAATGATGTTGTAGTCTTGTTTTTGTTGAAATGCTAATTAACTATGGATCTTGAATTTGGTTGATTGTAAGTCTGACTTCGGTATTGATATTAATCTTATTATTGCACCAGGTTGTTTTTGGTGAAATTCTAATTAACTATGAATCTTGCATTTGTTTGATTGAAAGTCTAAATTCAGTATTAATATTAATGTTTTTTTTGTTGGTTAAGTGTCCTGTGACTTGTTGGATGAACCTTTGGTCTAAGAAACCACGATCCAGGGGCATCTAAGCCGTCAAAATCACCCGGGGATCGCACCCGGCTTGGCCGCACCAACCCTTAGCATGGTTGGCTTTAAATGTCGCCTTCCACGAGCAACAGGTTTTGATCCTGGGCCGCCAAGCAAACGAAACCCCTCTCGACCGTTTGCTCTACCGGAATTTGACGTATTAATATTAAAATTATTGTTGCATTAGATTGGTTTTGTTAAAACACAAATTAACTATAAACCTTGCATTTGTTTGATTGTAAATCCGAATTAAGTATTGATATTAATGTTATTATTGCATCATATACCGTATTTGCATAATCACAAATTAAACTATACTGAAAATATATGGAAGATTGCAAAGATTTTAAAGCCAAAGATGAAGGCCTTACCGTTTTCAAGGAATTTCACTATAACACGAACAAATCCCTGATGAGGTTATAGTGATGCCATGGATGCAATCAAGAATTAAGAATGGTTTTTATAAAAAAAAACAACAAAAACAAAGCATGTATATCATTGTGACATGTATTAATGCTTATCTTTCATGATACAATAGTAGTGGTAAAAAAAACAATAATAACAAATTTGTTTATTAAAAAACTATTTTATATCAATACATAATTTTTAAAATATGTATATAAAAATAGATTGTAAAAAATATTTAATATTTAATATTTATTTTATATTTTTAAAAATTAACAAAGTGAGTAGAGTTTCAAATTACAAAGTAAGGTGTTAAGACTAGATTTGAAGTTCTTAAAATAATTGAGATTATAAATAAATGTCAATCTTTACNCTACTCAATAAAATAAGAAACCAAAGTTTTATATATCTAAAATTTTCAATTAAAAATTATATATATATATATATATATATATATATATATATAACCTCTTAGAATATGTAGATAATTACAAGGACTTAGAAATATGAGTATTGTTTTTGTTTATGCTATTTCAATCATCATCATGTTTGTGAATCTAAAGCTAAAATCAAAATAGCCAACACAATTAACATAAAGAGGAAAAGATACAATATCACCATTTTTTCATTATAGGAACACATGCATGTTATTTTTATTTAAAATATTAACCATGTAAAACTCTCTCACCTTAATATGCTCAAAAGAAAATCTTAAGCACTATACCTTATTTTCAAAGCATAGGACCTTTATCCTCTCTAACTCATAGTTAAGGCCCTTGGACCTATCCCCTTTGCACAAAACTACCTAATGGTGCTCGGGATACTACTTCAGGATGAAAGACACAAAAGAGAGGGCAGGTATCATGGTTGCAAACCTTATTTGTAACACTCGAGGCATAGAAGGGTTTCCCACACAAAGCATGTGTTTTCATTTTTTACCATAGTTTAGGTTCCTACACCCATCACTACTACACAAAACGAATTAATTGTGGCCATATCCCACTTAGAGAACAAATATTCGACATAAAGATTTTGTGTTTTTTAATGCATAATTCATGAAAGTTGAGTTTGAGCAGCTTTTTTAAATGTGCAAGGCCCTTTTATTCTTATCTAACAATTTCCAAGACTCGAATACCCATCAGTATTATTGGAAACATGATAATGTCCCCTGGTAAACTACTCATAGTTTAAAAATCCTCGTGATAGGGAATGTTTGGTGGGTTGTAAGTGTTTTTCATGGCAATTGAGCTCAAGAAGATTTATTTAGGGAACAAGACCCATATTATCCTCCTCTAGACTTGGTTAGACATTGAGACCTGCTCTTGCTTCAAAACTAACCTAGTCGTGGTACCCACATCCCACTTGGAGGTGATTGATACCCTATAAAGGTCTTAAGCAGTGCATGTATTCCATTCAAAGCCCAAAGACCTTACAAATTCCCATATGTTGGTTTGAGGACTTGTTCAAGGTACTTGAGCTCAAGAAGCTTCAATAATATATTAAGGAATGCATTTGCATTCTTATGATGATCAAGGATTTACAACCAATCCATGGTATTAAAACCCTCATAATGGCATCCATATCCAACTTGAATGGAAAAGAACCCTTAGAGGGGTGTGGATCCATGTTTTATTTCTTAGAACATCATTTAGATATGCTTTGTATGGGACCTAATATGCTTGTTTTTTATCCATGGATGCTGATTAAACCATGAGAGTCGTTCTTGGTGTTAAAGACCTATTCATGGGACCCAAATCCTTTTACTAGGTCAAAGATACCATAGGGGGGTCTTGTGTGATGGTTCAAATAATCCTTCATGGTGTTTGAGTCTAATAAGTTGTATTTAGGGTATGAGGTTGTTATTTCCCTTCCCTAATCATGGTCAAGGACCTAAGTAAAATATCATAGTTTACAATAAAGAAGTTTAAAAGTTAACTTAGCTTTGTTGAGTAATGAACATTCTGTACACATTCATTGGCCTTTTGTACTTACCAATTTTTTGTATGATGTGATTATGATATTTTAATTTTCTCTGTTCTTAGTGTTGTTGATACTTGTTGTCATATGCTTTTAAACATTTGAAGTGTTTATATTTGCTATAGCTATCTCATTTTTTTTATTTTTTTTATTTTTTTTTCTCTTGAAGTGATAAGAGGCATACTCAAACTTGTACGTAACACTTCCAAGATGTTGGTTGTGATTCCAGTGTGACATTTATCTATACAAAACAGCATATCAGTGTATTATTGCACCTTCTTGGGGCAATTGCTAGTTTACCATCTATGAATAACTATGGATAATAAGGATCTTAGTACATCACTTCAACTTCAAAATGTTATAATTTATTTTCCCACTTAGATTTTATTTGATTTGAGGTCAAAACTTTGTTCCATACCAAGCATGATGAATTTTGTACTTATTCCTTGATAACAAACATTGAGTTGTACCATTACATGAATTTCATGCAAATCCAAGTATTATTTTTTCAATGCATTTCCACATGATCAAATAGTTGGTGAAACATATATATTTATCCATTAAATGTAGCTACCATTTTGTAATTATATGCATAATTGTATACCATTAATAACTAATATAAACCAATCTTATTCAACAAAATGTCTAATCTACAACACCCCTAACCACTTTGAGGCTTAACACCAACAATCCCTAACCTAGAAATGCTCCTATGTCCTTATAACCCTAATCCCTCAGCATTGTAATACCTCGCCCACGTAATAAGACCCTTTTATTATCTTTGTTGAATGATTTTCAATATTCTTACTAGATTGCATAAACAGTGGTGGGTTCAGCAAGTACTTCATCTCCCTCTTATTCAAAGTCTTTCTTTGTAAGTTCATGTAGCAATAACCCGAATTTCATAAATGTCTTGTTGTGAAAAAATAATGTATTATTATAAAAATACTTTTATTGTTTACTCAAAAGTATTTCCTTTGTATTATTTATTTTCTAGAGGAGATGCCTCAGTTTTAGTTCAACATCCTCCTCCTTCTAGCTAGGTTTTCTGAGGCTACATCTCATGTTCATTATGTGGATGGTGTAGTATTTTGTTTCTTCTTTCATTTAAATTTCAGTTTATTTTAGGATTATGCTACTATAATGAACCTAAAATCTAAATCAAAACACTATGTAATAAGATATTGTACACTATTAGAAGATATGTTGTGTTGAACTAGTACCAATGGAATATCCACATAATTTTACATACTGGTATTAAAGTAGTTTTCTTTTGAGATTTTTTTGTTAGAAGTTTCAATATCTAGGAATTGGTGTAAGGAATAAGTCTTAAAAACCTATCCATATGAGTCTAGAAATAAAATCCCATGGGATGAGTCAAAGGAGATATTTTCAAATCTAGAAGCGTATGTAATTGACATCTCTCACACTGATGGCCATTCGCATGACAACTTTAGAGAACAACGTTGGATCTTTTCAGGTAGTTTGGTAGCTCTAACTCAAAAACTATCTTGAATGGGAATGCTAAAGATAACAAAGACCTAGAAAATGAAATGAGGAAAGAGCCAGAAAATGAGATACCAAATTTTATCCATTACTTCTTCTCAATATTTTTTTAAAGTGGAAGTTAAAGTGGACATCAAACCCTCCCAAGGTGGGATTGATGATGTTAAGTTGAATCAATAATTGCAACAACTTGAATTTTATTTTAGTGTTCATAAAATAGGAGAAGAGAAAAATATTACATTTACCCAACTAAAGTTAAAGGGCCATCTATTGGAATAATTAAAACCCATTCCCATGCTTAGGATATAAAATTTAATCATTTTGTTAAAGTATTAGGTCCTACACTAGCTAGTTGGCATCCACTTGCATTTTTGTGGTCAAACTTGCCAAAACTGCCTCTAGGAGCACTTTGGAAATATTCTAAATAAGATTCTGCCAACCCTAAATACTTCCCAGTTTAGTAAGTGCGCACTCCTGCTTTATCCGGAGTTTCTTGCTTTTTCTGCAAATTTTAAGCCAAAAGGTAAAGCTAGTTTTAAGGTAGACTTCCTTGCTTTTGTCACAATTCACCTTCCTTTTTCTCCCCTAAAATCATAATTTAGTCCACTTTCCTTCACATACCAGTCGTAACAACTCATTAATCCATTTCGCGAGCCTCTTGACAGATTAGGAAAGTGTTTTATGCACGTATGGGGGATTTTGACTAGTTTAGTAAGTCGGATTTTGTACTGGTTCGAATGGCATATTTATGCTTTCAAATCCTTGGAGTGTCTACATGGTTGAACAACCTATTCCTATATAATGATGGCTGGTGTAAAATAATATAACAACAATTTGTGGTATTCAACATATTCAGTCTCCTTTTGAGTGTTTCTTGCATATTTTCAAGCAATTTTATTAGTTCAATTTATCTAAGCTCAAGCTTAATTTCCACACCATCGTGCCCAAACTTAGTGGGAAAATAACATAGAGATGCTTAGGATTGAGGGTGATCCCTCAATAACTATGTGGAAGGTGTTCGAAACCCTCACTAAGTAACCGTTCTACCCTATAAGGTATGAAAAGTTTATCAATTGGATCTAGCCCAAGTGGTTGTGGGATGTAGTGTTAACCTCCCCACCTAGATTAAGTTCCTGTGAGTGACATGGTGAGCTCATAATGAGTATATTGGTGTATCGGTTTAATTCAAACCCTATTATAGACTTGGCCTTGTTCCCTAAATAATCTAATGTTTACCCTAGGTGTCATACTCGAAATATCGAGAAATGCTTAGAAGGTTTTTCTTGATACACTAATAGAAAAAGTGAGATAAATGACTACTGACTAAAATTAGTTGTGTGATTGTTTGTAAGCTAAAATTTACTAAATTAGAGCAACCTAGCTAACAATGACTAAATAAAATGACTAATTTAGTCGTCGAGTAAAAAATACAATCATATAATTACTCACATGAATAAAAATACCAAAATTGTTAATAAATTAAATTTATCATATATAATTTATAATATTAATATAATATCATTTTAAGATCTAAATATATTATAGTGAAACATTATATTGTATATAATGTAATAATATTAACAAATTAAAGAAATCAAATTCACATGGAAGAAAAAAAAATTGGGCCAAAAAAAATGGGGGAAATTTTGGGAAAGAGAAATTAGGACAGTAATTGGGGCAGCTTTGCATACAAGCCAGGCAATGCAAAAGAGATTGAAAGTTTATTTCCTTTTTTCTCCTTAATGATTTTCAACCCTTTTCTTTGTTATATTACCAGTCGTCTATTGTAGAAAGAGTTTGATGTTCCCACAAGCAATGAACACGACCTTCGACCACTGTTTGCTCACAATCTTTCCATGGTAAGCCTTAAATTTTTTTAAGCTTTGTCCATTTCGTTATTGTTCTGATATTTGTGTGGAAAACCCTTTTAAATATTTTTATAAACCCTACAAAACCCTTTTAGATAATCAAGTATAATCAATCTTAAATCAAAATGAGGAAAGAGAAGAAAGAGATCATAAAGAAAAGGGAGCAATATTCACATTTCAAACCATACAGCTGCAAGATTGCGAGTGTGTGTTATAGCTTTCTCATCATCATATGCTTTCATATTATGCCCATGTATTGGATTTTTTTATTGCAAATAGTAAATTGTAGGAGAAGATGAGGGTCTACACAATTGATTTATTTGGATCTGGTCTTTTGTCACTATTCTTCTAAAGTGTCTTAAATTTGATTTCTAAATTATTTGAAAGTGAATATAGGGTACAAACATTTTATGTGTGTTTGATATCAATATTAGATGTTAGATCTCACAATTTGACAAGCAATTTTATTTGCCTACCTTTGAATATGCCCTACAATCCGTACTAAGAGATGGGAAGAAATGTCACACCGATTTAAGTGTGCATATATGATAATCCTAGTTTTTCACCTTGAATTTATGGATTCCTACATGGATGAAGTGAGCCATCACTAGATGGATCAATTTTCTAGGAATGAAGTGTTGTCATGAAAGAAGGGAAGTCATAAGTCATAGAAACAATGGAATGTTGAAGCCGCATCTTAATCAACGGAGCTTCTTAGAACCACATGCCCACTTAAAAGGTAAATATGAATCATGCTAAAATTTATGGCATGGTTGAAGTTTTATTTTAAATTAATTGACAAATTACCTTCTCAAGGTCAAGATCAATTGCCGGTAGAGAAGGGGGTAGACCATTTAAAACATAATGCTCCATTGCCAAGTTGTACAATCTCAAAAATTTTAAACTTCCAAGTTTACTGAATCCAAAGGGAATGGCTAAAATAAAAGTGGGGGAGGCTATGACAAATCTTGTTTGGGCTAAGGTGACTATATTATGTCGAAAAAATTCTTTCTTAAGAGGAGCTTTCCAATTTTCCGTTGGTCATTCATGTAATCTTAGGTGAAAAGAGCCATTGCTAAACATAATGGAAGTATAAAGCATATGTTTTCCTTAATAATGGTATTTTGTCTTATAAAGAAGAACATCATATATGATTTATAGGTTACTTCATGAGCCAAGGATGGCTCGAAACGTAGACACTAATCTCTCACATACCGCAGACTCTCCACAAGATGCCATGAACCTCTACTGTGGATTCTCAGCCAAAATCAATGAATGATGTCAAAACTAGTGGAAATTGGATATACACTACAAAGCTATATGGAGAAGGTGCATCCATGTATGATGCAGCTAATGCTCTTCTAGATGCAATGATAGAACCTCGAATAGAAATAGATGGTGGAAAAGACAATCTTTCAATCATTGCACAATATGGTGGAGAGACTGTCAAAGCTCCTAGAAATCCAGTAATCCATGCTTATGTGACTTGTCTAAATTTTTCAAAGATTTTTACACCAAACTTGAAGGTGGCATTTCAAAATGGATTTGTACAAGAGGATCTAATATTGTTAAGTATTTGTAACTATTAATCCAAATTCTAATTCCTAAAACAAGAGTAACCATTTGCATATTATACCTCCCAATACTAGTTTATTGACCAATATTTCAACACAATGCATATACCATTATCATTCCCTCTCATCCAACAGTGTAGTTATGTTAATCCTAAGATAACTTTGTATGGGAAAATTATACAGGTTGATCCAATTACCCTCTTTAGATTGTGCTAGCATTGTTACACCAAGATCTATGCCCAAAGCATTCACATGCACATATAACTCCACCAACAATTTCGAAACACTGAAATTGTGGTGCTTATCAATTTCTCTTTTCAAAGTATTAAATGAAGTCTCACACCTAGCTATTCAATCAAAAGTTTCATACTTTTCGAGTAAATTTTACATGTGCTCAGTAATAGTAATAGAGTTGTTGGTAAATCTCTTGTAGTAGCCAATATGGTCCATTGTGGAATACAATGCATGAACATTAGTAGGAGAAGGTAGGTTAGCAATGGAAACAATATTTGTTGGATCTATTAAAACACCATCCTTGCAAACAATATGTCCTTAAAGTATAGAGAAAGAAGCATAAAAAATACACTTCAAATTCAAAGAGATTTATAATGGGTGACAACATTTGAACATAAGACTCAACGTGGCAACATGGCCTTTCAAGAGGATATAGATTATCAATTCATCTAAATATACATAAAAAAACTTATGAATATAATCCATGAATGCCACTACAACTATCCTGGAGAATACAACAATTGAATTCTTTAATTTAAAGGGATTTTTATATGAAAAATGAATCTCATTATGTCGAGAAAGTAGCCTTTAAGTAAAGGAATCTCATTCTGTAGAAAAGGTAGCCTTTAAGTAAAGGAACCTCATTTCGTAGAAAAAGTAGTTTTGTCTTATCCTCAACTATTCTAATTTTATGGCAGCCTAAAAATCCATCTATGAAAGAGTGGGATTTCTTGCTCATAACATGATTTAGTACTTCATCATTGAATGGTTTCAGGGAGAGATCATGTACACAAGTGATGTTTAATATTTTGAATCCCACGGAATCTCGAATTCTTATCATGGATCACAAGAGTACTAATCCAATTAGATTCCTCTATTATCAGAACTCAAACTAACTTCCAACATCTTGTTGATTTCCCTCTTTCACCTTTTATTTAACTATAGGATGCATCATGTGAGACCTCTCCTTTATATGTTTGGCATTATTCTTCAATTTAATCTTCATTTCTCCCAACTCACATTTAATCCCCTTCATTTCTATAAATCTATGTGGAAACAAATCCTCAAATTCCTTGAGCAGGGCTACAACCTTCGAAATGGTCTTCTCATCCTAATATATCCTACTAAGGCTATATTAGGCTTTTCTTTAGTACCAATGCTCAATTTTTCCAATTTCATAGCTTCTTAATATAATTTTCTATCAGTGCCACCCCTAACCTCTTTAATATTGTTTTCATTGATTGTATCCTTAACGTGCAATGACACAACTCCTCAATGTTATTCTTTCCATCATCATCTTTACTCAATCTCATGAAAACAAAGTAACTCCTCAAGTATTTTGTGTCCATATCCCTTCGTAATTATACCAAACCAGCCCCAATACTTAACTTGTAAGTATTATCTCTTAACCCCAAAATCTTAACCCTCACACCATTGACTTTCTCCATAAACACAAAACCCTAAGGTTTAACCTTTAGCCTTTAATTTCAAATCCCAACAATTAAGCATCTACCAAATAAATTTAGACCCATATTACTTCAACCTTAAATATAAACCATTAACCCTTATCCCTAACCACGTAACTCACATCTCTTAACCTTTTACTTCTACCAATTAACCCTTAATGTTAAATATAAATCCATAACCCTTGATGTTTAACTCTCAACTTTTACATCTTAACCCTTAACATTAAAGCTAAATCCATAACCTTTAACCCTAACTCTTTTCTACAGATCATGTTTAATCCTTATCCCTTAACCCTTAAACCTTAACCATCAACACTTCATCCTTGACCTACAATCTTATTCCTTAAACCTCATGCCATTAACCTTAATTGCAATCTTATTCCTTAAACCTCACACCATTAATCTTAATTTGATTGATCCAAAACTACTAAACTATAACCGAATTTGAATGTTCTCTTGTTGAACTATTTTGACATTTGCAAATATAAAAGCACTACTTTTATGCCGAAAGCTATGCCAAAGAATGTCAACAAAACAAACATCTAATGTTTCGTAGTAATAATAATAAAAAACTTATCTACACTTCCTTTATCTTTTCTTTTCATTATACAAAAAAATATAGAGTGCCAACATTTAATGTCAAACAAAAAAATTTCATACCAACATAAATAATGAAATTCAACCTTTAACATTGAACACTCCTATTTATAATGGCATTTACATAATGTTAAAAATCAACATTAAACTATTATTAAAAAAATTGTCAAATTTGCGTGACTAAAAAAAGAAAAAACATGAAGGTGGAGTAAGTAGTCGAATGGTAAGTCGCTCTTGTAATGATGGTGTGACCCGTGTTCAATTATCTTGAAGGCATTTCTCACTTGAATGGGAGTGCAATTCGGTGAATGGGCATGTCTAGGGTGCATTTCATTGTAGGAGCATGAAATCGGGATATGAACCCCCACCTTTTGGACTGATCTTTTACAAGTTATGATATTTTTTAAAACCTTAATGGCAGGAGATTGGTGACCGCGTCTGAGCAAGATCGTTGGCTTGATCGACCCCATTGCAGGCTTTCACCATCAGTGTTTGCTCATATCTGGATCTAGCACATGTGTGTTGATCTGATCCAGTTCTCCTTGTTGCATAGGTCTTGCCATGCATGATCTTTAAGGTTGCCAGCCCTTCTATCCCTCGGTGACCTTGGCCTCAGTCTCAGGTGTTTTACGCTCTCTTGAGGTGGCGAGTAGCGTGAGGATCCTATGGTGGCGGCGGTGGGCGGTGATTTTCCCCCTGGCTCTCACTTGGATGCCTTTGAAAAGTTAATCCCGTCTCATAGTAAGAGGTCTGCTAAGGGAGCTCCTCCGAACTTTGTCAAAAGAATTGAAGATGTGCCGAAAGTTGCTCTTCCACCGGAGGATACCATTCGGGTTGCCCTCTCACTGGCAGATCGGGATTTGATCAGGAAATTCACCGAGCTCTGGCCCTCGCCAAAAAATATTGAGAGTTGGGTACAAATGAACTGGAGACCTCTAATCTCGAAAAAAGTAGCTTCATACTCAGTTGGTCATGGATATTTTTTGTCTGATTTTGAATCGAAAGAAGATAAGGATCTAATATTCAGAAACGGTCCCTATTTCATCGGGCCGCAAGGTCTCTATTTGAATGGATGGACTCTGAACTTCGATCCCGAGGCTGATACCCCCAAAGCAGTCCCAGTCTGGGTCAGACTCCCAAATCTACCTATGCACTACTGGAAGCCAAAATCCCTCCAAGCAATTGGGAACGCCCAGGGGAAGTACATTGACATGGCAAGCCCAAAAGACCAATTTGCTTGTGCCCACATATGTGTGGAGGTCGACCTAGAAGCTAGGTTACCGGAAGCCATAAAAATAACAGTGGAGAATTGGTATCACTTCCAAAAACTTGACTATGAGAAGTTTCCATTTAAATGCAGAGGACGCCATGAATACGGGCACTTCATCTGAAATTGCCCTCAAAAGCCCGAGATTCAACAAGACAAAGAGGAAGGATGGAAAACGGTGAAAAGGATAAAGTCTAAACCCAAAAGCAAATAAATGCAAAGGAAAGGAGGGGGGAATAAAGAACCAATAGTAATTCGAGTGGAAGGACATCAAGAAACGAACAAGACCAATGAGCCGAGGGTTGCTTCCATTGCCTTAGAAGATAAATCCAGCAATGAAGAGACCAAGGATCCAGAAGCAGACATATCAAAAAAATCTGAGAAAGACTTTACCTGCTTGATCCAAACAGATGCAAAGTAGAGGTGATAAAAGAAGGAGAAAATCAGGGGAAATCAAAGGAGGAATCCGATACGGAAGAAGAAGAAGAAGAGGAAGAAGGGGAGATTGAGACGATTACCCCAAGAAAGAAAAAAACCAAAGGAATAAGATCAAAAAAATAAGTGAGGGAGAAATCCACCTACAAGGACAAATTGCAAGGGTCCCAATTAACTCTGGAAAAGCTGCTAAAAAATACTAGAAACACCCGTCAACAAGGGAAATTCCAGAGAGGGACGCCCTCGACCACCAAAAGTAAGTAATGATGGTCCTCTCCTGGAACTGTAGGGGTCTAGGTAGTAAAGTCAAGGAAGAAGCTTTGAAATATTTAATATCTTTGTCCCAGCCAGACATCTTTCTGATCCAGGAGACCAAGATGGAGAAAGATGCATTTCTCCATGTTAGTGCCAAATTCTGGAAGAAAGGAGCAAGTGTCGTAATCAACTCAAGGGGAGCCTCTGGTGGCATTGGAACCCCTTAGGATGAGCAAAAATTTGAAGTTGTTGATATCAAATATAATGCAAACTGAATCCTCACCACACTGATGCAGAAAGATACTAATACTCTAGGAAGAATTTTTAATATTTATGCACCTAATTCTTACGCTGAATTTTTTTTTGTTGGAACCTCCTCCATGAGGAAAAGAGTAACCTCCAAGGTAATGTCATCCTCACTGGTGACCTTAATATCACCCTAATCCAAGATGAAAAAAGAGGGGGGAGTTTGGTCAAAGACCCCATTAGAGAGCTCGTTGATGAGCTCATCTTGGACTGGGATCTTTCAAATGTTATCCCTTCTAAAGGAAAATTCACATGGAATAATAAGAGGCTAGGCCCTGGGAATATAGCGGCCAGGATGGATCCGTTCCTAGTCCAAGACACTTTTCTTCTATTGGGTCTGAATACTACCTCCAAAATATTACCATTCGGTGGTTCTGATCACAAACCAATTCTGCTGGAAATGAGAAATGACAAGAACTTAGGCCCGATTCCATTTAGATTTAGTCCCTTGTGGATCTCCCATAAGGATTTCCTAGGGATTGTGACTGATGCTTGGTCAGCCCCGGTCATTGGTTCCCATTTTTTTGTCTGGAAAGAGAAGTTAAGAATATTGAAGAAAGCATTAAAGTCCTGGGCAAAATTGATTGGCGCTCCAAATCAAAAGAAAGTCCAAACAATGTGAGCGTTAGAAAACCATCAGACTGACATGGAAACTAAAAGCATTGATAAAGAAGATATCAAAAAGGAAATAAAATTGCAGAATGAGCTTCACGTGGCTTCTAGGCAGGAAGCTGAATGGTGGAGGCAAAAAGCAAGATGTCGTTGGCTCAAGGATGGAGACAAAAATTCTGGTTATTTTCATAAGCAGGCTAAAGCAAGAAAGAATTTTAAAAATGTACATGAAATTCATGCTCACGATTCTGTTATCCAAGACTTTGAAGCCATCAAAATGGAAGCCTCCAGCCACTTCAGCGATCTCTTTAAAGCTCAGCCCTCCATCATTGATATCGAGATCATGGAGTTAGTTCCTAGAGCTGTCAAATCCAAAGGTAATAAAAGATTGACCCAGTTGATCATGATGGAGGAAATAAAGGAAGTTGTTGATGGTATGGAAGATGACAGGGCTCCTGGTCTGGCATGGGTTTAATGTAAATTTCATCAAAGCATGCTGGGGAATTACTAAAAAATATTTATTCAAAATGGTCAGCAAATCTCAGAGATGTGATAAAATTGGAGGTAGCTTGAATTCAGCATTTTTGGCTCTCATTCCCAAAGAGAAGGATGCCAACTCCTTTGACAAATTCCGACCCATTTCTTTATGCAACATAGGGTGCAAAATCATCACTAAGATTATGTCCATAAGGTTAAAAACTATTATTCCTAACATTATCCCGAAGAATCAAGGAGGCTTTATAAAATGCAAGAAAATCTGGGACAATATCATTTTAGTCCAAGAGGCAATACACTCAATCCTGAAGAATGGTGAAAAAGGAATGGTGGTGAAAATTGATTTAGCAAATGCTTTTGACAGAGTCTGTCATTCTTTCCTCTTTCAAGTCATGCAAAGATTTGGTTTTGACCCAAGCTTCATCAGATGGGTCAAGGCATGCATTTTCATTCCCTATATCGCCCCACTTCTCAATGGAAAGGCAGCCCCCTTTTCCCAAGCTTTGAGAGGTCTGAGACGAGGATGCCCGCTCTCTCCTCTGCTGTATGCAATCCAAGCTTCAGTCCTTAGTCTTTAGCTGGAGCAAGCAAGGCGGGAGCAAGATCTACCATGCATTAGGATGGCTCAGGGAACGAAAGATATCAACCATGCACAGTTTGCGGATGATACAATATTGCTTGGTCGAGCCAGCCATATTATTGCAAGAAGATTCAAGATTGAACTGGACCGGTATTGTCGAGCCTCCAGAAGTAAAATTAATCACCGGAAGAGCCAGATATATAGCTAGAATATAAATCAGAGGGATATGTCTGATATTTCCCATGTCCTTGACATTGAAGGAGTGACTAGTTGGGTCTCTTTTAAGTACTTAGGGGTGCCAATATTCAAGTCCAAGCCCAATAGCTCGACCTAGAATCCTATTGTTGAAAAAATCAAAAAGAAAATTCTAGCTTGGGGAGCAGCCTGGATAAATCTAGTAGGGAAGTTAATTTTGATAAAAGTCGTCTTGAACAATTACCTCCTTTATCAATGCTCCCTCCCACTTGCTCCTTCCAAAATGATTGCTATGATTGAAGGCCTTTTGGGATCCTTCCTCTCGCAAAGAGGGAAAAATGGTGGTAGGAAAAAGTTTGCCTTGATCAGCTGGAAGAAAATCAAGCTGCCTAGAATGGAGGGGGGATTGCAAATCAGAGACTTGAAGACCCAAAATCTTGTGATGGGAGCTAAATTGCTCTGGAATATGGTAGATTCCAAGCCATCCTGGTGCAGTTAGGTGATTAAATGCAAATATTTTGTCAGCTCGAGGATTTGATGTCTTGACAACGTGCAAGAAAATAAAAATGTCTCTCCCATCTATTCCCTCTATAGGAAGGCGCTAGCCAAGTTCAAAGAAGAGCTCCACTGGGTCCCAAGCAATGGTAAAATGATTAATATTTGGCAGGATGCTATTCTTAGGAATCCTCCTCCTTATCTTCCAAGGTTAAAAATATGGCTGGATTCGCTGGGAATCAAATTGATGTGGGATATTTCAGCCTCGGAAAATGATGTTCCAAATCGTTGGGCTGGCTGGTCTCTTCCTAATTGTCCTGCAGATCTCAACGAAGACAAAAATCATTTGTTAAATTATCTAATTGGAAAAGCTATGGTGGCCAAAAGAAGAAAGGATCAGCGTGGATGGGGAAGTGCCTCTAGCAAGTACACGATGACTGAAGGATTCAAACACTTCATTTCTGTTCCAAATGTGCCATGCAACCCGGTTGTCTAGAAAATGATTTGGAATTGCATCACTTTACCAAAAATTGATGTGTTCTCCTGGACGTTGGCGCATGGCAATATTCGCACTGGCGATAATCTGATGAAGAGAGGATTCGTTGGTCCTTATCGTTGCTCAATGTGCTCAGCAACCAATGAAAATAGACAGCACCTTTTCCTTCATTTCCCATATGCCAGATCAGTTTGGAAACAAAAGATGAAACCGTGGGTGTTCGAGATTCATCTGCTAGAGAATATTCAGATGTGCTTCCTCAACTGGGATAATATGTACAATGGTGATCTACTCTGGAAAAACGGTCTTAGAGTTTGCTGGATGAATATTCCTAAAGTCGTTTGTTGGTGCATTTGGATTGAGTGGAATCATATAATTTTCTAGGAAATAGCTCAACCTGCTTGGAAAATAGCAATCAAGGCTAATGCTTTAATGGGTGAGATTGTAAGTATCACAAGGATTCCCAATAATAAATCCAAGTTGACAGATAAAGAAAGTAACTGACTGAAAAGCTTCAATTTCTTTGTTGAAGCCTCTTTGGCTAATAAACAGGTGGAAAACTGGGAAATTAGATTTGATAAGTCTCAATTTGAGAATTGGCTGAAAGTAAGGAAGATTTTCAAGTTGTTTTTCGATGGAGCTTCCAAGGGTAATCCAAGAAGAGCGAGAGGTGGGGGGGTCGTTATTTTCCCGAAAGGGAAAAATGATATAGATTACTATTTGAATATAGGGCACGATTCCAATAATATGGCTGAGGCATATGGGATACGGCAAGGTCTAAAGCAGTTGAAGGAAAAAGGAGTAGGTGAAGTCATGGTTTTTGGAGATTCCTGATTAATAATCCAAGCAATGAATGGGGGAAATCAATGTAAGAACTTAAGGTTAGTAAGGTTGATTAACAGAATCAAATCCCTCTCTAAGTCGTTTAGGCAAATAGAATTTCTTCATATCCTTCGTGAGCTTAATGCTAAGGTGGATCATGGTGCAAATAAATCTATGGTTGTTGGTAGAAATGAATTGTATGTGAATCAGCTTCTAAGTCTTGATTTCGCCCCTTAGCATGAATCTGGTTTAACTAATGTGGTTACCAAGCATGAAGGAAGAAACTTAAGCTCTTGTTGTTCAATTCAGTTTGTAATTTTCAGCGGTTTCATTGCTGAGCCCCATTATATAACATACTCATTTTTGTCAAAAAAAAACATGCCATGAATAAGGAATTGAACAACAATCAAGATCAAATTTCAAGCACTTATCCTTCCACGTGTTATTTTAGGCCCGAATGTAGTAGTGCTCCCTTCAAACATGGAAATGATGTGGTTGAGCTTCACTTTTAATAGATTTTTCTCACCAAACAATACTCATTTATGTTAAGTAGATGTCTATAATGTAACTTGGGGAACACTTTTGTTGAACAATTCTATATACTGATTGTAAATTTCCTTGTAAATTGATTCTCAAAGGGCTTCATCAATCGTCAATTACATATTCTTTACCATAAGATTTAGAGAGTTAATAAAGTCTCACCATTTTAGAATGTGTTCTATATGTCAAAAAGTTCATAAAAGTTCATAAAGAATGTTGGATAAAAAAACTTATCCTCCTTAAATTTAGATTTGGTGTAGATTGTTTTTTACTTCAATAGATTCTCAAAAACACCCACACCACAACATAAGGCACATAAGGCAAGGAGGCAAATGCATTGGCACCCCAACATTGGGTAAGGAAGCAAAACATTTGCACTTTGACACCAATGATTAATCAATAAGGTGATATCAAACACATGAAAGAACTTAGTCTCACCATCATATCATGTAGGGAACTTATCAGATAAGGTGACCTTTGGCGTTATAATATATTACAAGGATAAGTTAGGTCGCTTTGTGAGAACACAACAACCAACTATGATAGATTAATTGGTGCAAAGAGTGGTAACATAGGCTTATGCTTTCAATCAATAAAGATTGGAGATGGCCAAACAATAAAGAATGGAGGTGTCAACGTATGCCTATACAACATAGTACAAAATCTGAATGAGACTTTGAAGTGTTTGATGATAGCACGAAATAACTAACTTTGCAATGATACCTCTGCAACTATATGACACCTTAAGATATGATATGAGAATTTACAATGATACATGTCATTACGTATTTGTCCCTCACAATGGACGTTTGTCCATTAGTCTAAGAAAAAACTATGCTTAAATAAAATAACTTTTATACTTTTTTAAAATGTAAACTTCCATATCATGATTGTGAAAGCCATTGTGTGTTTTGATCGGTCTATGTATCGTGTTGTGAAAGCCATTGTGTGTTTTGATCGGTCTATGAAGGGATTTCATATCGTGTTGTGAAAGCCATTGTGTGTTTTGATTGGTCTATGATGGGATTTCATATCGTGCTTTGATTTGAAGTTTAAGGTTGAGATTATTGTCTACTTTGTGACGTTATTATGGAGTTCACATGGGCCAGATGTCTTTTGTATTTGTCATGACTTTGTAAGGGGCCATTTAAATAGGTGCCTCACTATCTAATAATGTTATATTGTACATGAAAATAACTATTAAGGATTTGATCAATATGGTTCGTCCCAACATCATATGAAGTTCATTTAATTAACAATTGATAATTAACAAAGTAATGATACTTTTTATAATAAATTTCTTATTGATATTCATGATTATGAATATCAATCTTGTTATTTGATAATGTTATATTGGCAATCTCATAAGGAATTATAGGAATTATCGATAAAAAAAGATGACCAACATAGTCTTTCTTAAGCCCCTGTGGAAGCTCATTCAAATGGAAATAGACAAAGTAATGAAACCCCTCCTAATGAATTTCTTATTAATATTCAAGATTATGAATATGTTGTGGTTGGTAAAAATACAATGTTGAGGTATTATGTGAGGCGTATCCCACTAAGGGTTATGACTATTGTCTAAGCCAAAGACGCTTGGAAACCTCATGGGTGGATATGCATGGCAATCTGTAACTTGACTAAGGGCTTTTTCAATTTTCTTTTATTGAAGAAAACCATTGACATTAATTGATTTCCCACATCACATGGATGGTTCTATTTGTGGAGTGGCACGAGGAATTCTCCATTGAGAAAGCCACCGAACAATATTGTTTTATTTCATTAAATCATTGGAGTTCCCTTGCAATTCTAGGATTTTTTTTAATAATGTAGTTTGGAGTTGATTGGAAATATCATTGACCATCAACCAATTCCATTCTTCAACCCATGCCCTCAAAAGAGTTAAAAAAATGTATATTAGATACAATATGATATGATAATGGTTATTGAGAATAAGTAAACCCTTTTGAGCATTTTTTTTGTATTTAGCATTCTACCTTATGTGATATCTCAATGATATTCTTCATTTCTTTATTGTGACAGCCTATAAGGCTAGGAATCAGGCTTGTAAGTGATATTTGGGTCAACTTTCCTCATTCATTGCATTGAATTGGCCTTAATCTTCAATTTGTAATGATTATTATTAACCTTCATGCCATCCACCTTGACCTTGGATCCAAAATTCTAAAGTTTAACCATTGGATTTTAATTCCAAACCCTAAGTACTAGCCTTGTTGATTATGGATGAGGATTATCCTTGCATTATATCTAGAAATCATTCATTAAACTTCTCGAAATTGATCATTATCTTGAGCACATAACTTAACTTAGATTGGTTGAATCCACTTTGACTACCTATGATTCCATCTATGTAGTTCCTCTAAGTTGTGGTGCATGAACCCATCGCTAAGATGGAGAAGTGATCGAGTAAATGACTCAAAACAGGGTCTCTTGTGACGATGGTTAGGCATTATTTGTGTCATGAGAAAAAAAATTGGTCTAATTCCTAGGGGATCTCACCTTATTTGATGATCAACCGATGCTTTCTCCATTTCCTAGGGCTTAGTACTTAAACTAAAGGCCATGAAATCAAAATTTATGCTAATCAAATTTGAAGCATGCATTATGTATTAAAGTTGCCAAAAGAATTTGAAACTTAAATACTTGGCCTAGAGGATACAACCGGTGGATTATGTGGTGGAAAAAGGTCATTTAGTGTGTCATGGCCCTCTTCTACTCATCGAGTATTCATCGGTAGAAGGAATAATATGGCCACTACTAGGTGTTAAATCAAGTTTTAAGAATCTTACAATTTATCCCCTTCAACAGTTAATTGCAATTTAAAGCAGTGGCATTGAGACTTTTCTCAAGGTCAAGGAAACTTATAGAGACAAAGGATCTCAAATTCATTTTTATCTCCATTGGCTCAAGATTAGCAGTAGACCTAAAGATTCAACCTCTAAATAAGTGGTTGAGCAAATCAAAGCTTTCAAGGAAAAATCACAATGATTATAGAAAATGATTCATTAATCTATTGTAAAATTGGAAACAATGGATGATAGACAAAATAAGGATGGTGGCCATGCAAACTTGTAGGAGTGTAGTTCTTGGGACTGACAAATTAATAACAAAGAGCATGCAAGAAAGGGACAACATCGGATGAGTTGACACTTTATTTAAGGAAATGGCCAAGGACTGGTCTCTTGAACTTGATGGCTACTTGTGTAAGTTTTACAAAACCACACGGGAATATGTGGAACCATATTTTCTCTAAGTATACAAATAATTTATTCAAAAATAAACATTGGGTAATTGCATTAACAAGGGGACAATCAAATTCAAGCCAAAGTCTAGTAACCCTGAGGTTATCACCATTTGGCAATCGCTAATTCTCTTGAATGTGTCTTATAAAAGTATATCTAAGGCCTTGGTCCTATAATTGAAGCATGCCTTACCAAAGTCTTAAGAAAAATAGATTTACCATGGGAATATTTATTTTGGATAATGTGATTGTAGTTTGGGAATGAATGGGGTTGGATAGAAACCAAGACCCAGGGGACCTATTTTTAAAGATTGACTTTGAAAAATTCTTTGATAGGGTGGATTGGCCCTTCATTATTACCATGCTTAAAACCATGGGGTTTGACCCTTTTTTGTTAAAGAAATGGAAACCCTATTATCATAAGTTTTTCCATGTCGTTCTATTAATAAGGCCCAGTCAAATGAAATAGGACTTTTCAAATCTACCATGCATGGATGCCCTTGGCCTCTGCCCTATATATAATGGCAACATAAACTGTCAACCACCTTCTTCATAATAAATGCAATTTGGAATTATCAAAGAAATCCCTCTCTCTAGCCTTAATAAGAGACAATTAGTGAAAAGACATTTTGCAAATGATTCTTGAATGATAATTCTAGAATAAAAATAAATGTTGGATCACATTATGGGTTTCTTGCACATCTTCCATGAGACCTCAGAGTTCAAGCTACAAATGGGAAAGAATTGGTGTTTTTGCCTTAGTCCATGGGAGGCGTTAGATTGGTTGATGGAGTAAGATTGGATTTGGATACACCCTAGTCCAGTATTCAAGTCCCTATCATTGCCCTTTGTCTACCATGCCTCCCCCAAGGAACTTTGGGAAGTAGTGTTGTAAATAGTGGTAAAGAAGATTGGAAAATGGATCATGACACTTATGTCCCAAGTTGCGGAATCCCAAATCTATATTAAAGTTTTGGATGTTGGGTTCCTTTAATGGGAACCTACTTTAGGCTAGAAGAACTTCTCAAGAACTATTTTTGCACTAACTCATAGAGATAAAGGCTTAGATAGAATCAATTAGATATCGTGTTGTACACCTAGAGATAAAGGAGGAATGGTAATTGTCACCACTGGAACTCAAGCTCAATTCCTATGAGCCAAATAGATCATTAGAGCTATCTAGGGCCATATAGCATGGAAAATCATGTTTAGAAGCTATACCACCTTAGGAAATCCTTGTGGTCAAAAGGTGTGGAGCAATTCAAATATGAAAACTCTCTTGATTACCTTGATCCTTGTTAAGGTGAAGGGGACTTTTGTAGCCAACAACATTTCATGGACATGGGAGGAAAAAAAGGACAAATTGGTCTAGAAAATCATTTATATAAGGGCAGGAATTTCCTTCAATCACCAATGGTTGTGGTGGTCACTAAAGGTTTTATAGGATGGAAAACCTTTAGCTGAGAATGTCTAGTTCTTAATAATAGTTTGTTAAAAAAATCATCCATTTTCTTAAAGATCTCTATGATAATTCATGAAGAGACTAAAAGAGTTGGGAAACTTTAAAAAATAATTCAAGATTATCAAGATTGACAAAATTGTATTAAAAAAACATAGAGTTCCATTCCATGCAATTTTTTTAATCTTGGCTTATCAGGGTTGCAAGTTTGGTAAAAGCATTGGAGGTGGAATCAAAGGAAAGGGTTAAAACAATATAAGTTCATTGATGCATACAAATGACTATCATTTAGCACAAGATTGGATCCAAACTTAACAAAATCCATTCGACTAAACCAAAAGAGAAAACATAGATTTATCAAATAAAATCCACCTGGAAGCTATATTCTACAACCAAAAACTCTTAATGTGCCTAGTCCCTAATACATGGAGGCCTTGTTATTGGAGAACCCTTGAAATACTAGGGGTCCCATGTGAAAAAATTTGTGGCAAAAATGAAACATCAAAACATTGTTGTGGCACTAGAAATACACCCAATGTGTGTGGGGGTGAGCTTAAGCTTTGTCATCGATTGCTCTTATTGATTATCACTTGAAATTGTGCGCTTTTAAAAGTATCTCCTCAATTAGTCACGCAATTTCACATTGCATGGAAATTGATCAAAATTAGCATTTTATATCATCTTTGGAACACAATGAATGATTATGTTTTCACAAATGTATAACACAACATAATGTTTACTTGATAGTGTGGCTTCCTAATATGCACCCACTTGGGATTATAGATTTTGGTGCAGATACAGAAGGTGGAAATGGAAGTGGTGCATCTATGCATGTTGATGGACCACTAGACTAATGTGCCATGTACCATGAGTTGAGTGCCTCTTGAAGAGTACTCCCTTGCTCACTCCACACACTCTAGAGATTCAGGTGGTTGCTAGTGTCATAATGGGTCAAGTCAAGTAGAGAGTGTTAGTTAATACAAAGGAGTTGGGCCATTTCTAGGGCACCAAAGGTACCCTTATTCATTAATTTTTTTGTTTATCCCTCTAGCCATATCTAAACTAGAGCATCCTTATGAACCCATGCAAGAAAATGATAGATAGGAGCCCATTATGATCGATCCTAAGCTCACAATTGACGGATGGGGGCCTCCTCCTAAAGACAAAGAGCCCCCTCCCAGAGGGTTTACATCCAACAACATCTTAATCTACACATTCACTATAAACGATCAGTAAGTTTCCCTGTGTTTATTGTTTTTTTACCTTGGGCATTGTGCTCTATCATGACACTTTATTTTTTATACACTAAGTGGCAATTTTTAATAAGACAGGTATGTTTTTGCTTAGTGGCATTAGCCCACAATGATTATTTAGTGAATCAAGAGTTAAAATAGATTATAACTTATATGTGCTCAAATCTCTTTGTTATGAGCTCAACTCTCTTTGTATATAAATCCTAGTATAACGATGACTCAACTCCACATAACACAGCAATAAAGTTTTCCCATAAAACATTAAAAAATAAATGAGATGCATAGCCTATCAACTAAGAATATTGAAAAGTATTTAAAACCCCATTTTTAAAAAATATTTTTCATTTTTTAAAAATAATATTTAAACTATGACATATATATATATATAATTACAATTATCTATTTTACATCGAATTCAATTACAATTATTTGGCATTTTTTTAAAAATATAATACCAAAATGTTGAAATTTCTTTTAATCTATAAATAAGGACATTCAAAATTAATATAAAACATTATTTGGAATATGTAAACTTCCATGTTTTGTCACGATTGTAGTGAAGTTTTTGGATACGAATTTAGATAACATCTCTAAACATAGAATACCTTTAAACTTTAACCTAATTTATATCCAAAAACTTCACTACAGACTCAAATGCTTCACGTATCCTTGATTCACTTTGGACCATTGGCAACGGCTCCCTTGTACTCAGCCGGTGGCATACGAACTTTGACCCTATTAAGGAACGAGTTATCAAGAAACATCTATGGGTCTTAATGTCGGCATTACCATTTCCCCTCTGGTCTAAATATATCCTCACCGGTATTGCCAATACCATTGGTAGGTTTGTTTCATTGGAGAAAGACTTTCACACTATTTTTGACAAACGCACTGCTAAGGTTCTTGTAGAACTAGATGTTACCCGTGGGCTCTTACCTGAAATTGAGATTGACTGTAATAGTGTGGTTATTACACAAAAACTCAATTATTTGAAGATGCCTTTTCGTTGTAGCTATTGTCATGAAACTGATCATTTGAGGAAATCCTGCACATCTTTATTACAAGGTATCCCATTGTCTGTTGGCTTCAATGATTCTAATCCTTCTCTTGAAACCTCACCTTCCCCCTCTTCGCTTCATTAGCCCCTACAGGATTCTTAGCTGATGATTGCAGCTTCCACTGACTCTCTGGTTCTCCCTTCCATGATTGGCCCTTATGACTCTTCTTCCCCTACCTCTGTTGGTGATCTGACCAAAGGTGAGCTACAATACATTACGGATGTAGAAACATTGGCCTTATTAGCCTCTCAATCTCATTCTGATTTGGTATCGGACCCTCTTTCACCTTTGCATACTCCTCTTCATCCTGCAGTGGCTTCTCCACCCTGCTTTACCCTGGAGAATTTTCCTCCTCTACCCCACTCCTCTTCCCCTCTTTGTACGGGTTCACCTTGTAGCCCTTTAACCACTCCTTCCTTTGATGATCCATCTCTACTTAAAGCTTTGGATATCTTTACGGATAAGTCTCCCATCTCTCCTTCTATCTTATCTTTGGACTCGATTAGATTCGAGAATGTGACTATCTGAAAGGATAAGAAAGGGAGTAAAGTTTCCTCTCAGGCCCCTACTGGTCTCTATACCCCTCTTTCGTCTCGCATCAAAGTAGTAACTAGAACACACCCCTCTTCACATGCACTTAGAGCTAAGTCACCTGCCTCTCAAGTTGACCCATGAAGATTATCTCCATGAACATTTGTGGGTTTGGGGGTCCTACTAAACAAAAATCCCTCAAAGATTTGTTTACTTCACTTAACCCTGACATTATCCTATTACAGGAAACGATGTGCGATCATTTTACTACCCTTCGCTTGTTTGCCTTTATTAAGCCGGGTTGGGAATTTTGTGCACTTGATGCACTTGGTCTATTTGGGGGTATCCTCTCGGCTTGGAACCCTCTCTTGATTCGGTGTAAATCCTTTCACTCCTTTGTTGGCATTCTTCTTTCTGCTAGTTTTAAAGGCCTCGACTCAGTCTTTTCCATTGTCAACTACTATGGACCCTATGCCAATAGAACCTCCTACTAGGACCTAGCTGTAGCTGATGGCATCTTCAATTATCCCAACCTCATCTTGGCTGGTGACCTAAACTTCACTATCTCTGATCTTGAGATTTGGGATAACCGTGCCTGTATGGATCATCTCTCTTTGTACTTTGCTCAGCTACTGGAATCTATGCATATGGTGGATCTTGCTCCCACAAAGATTGGGCCAAATTGGAGAAATGGTAGATCAGGACCTGAGTGTGTTAGCAAAAGACAGTGACAGATTCCTTGCATCTTACATCTTATTCTGACTCTAGGTTGCTATCACTCCTAGACTCAGCCTTCTGAAATCTCTGATCACTACCTGGTGTATCTTGAATGGAATTTCAGTCTGAAGTGTCATCTTTATCCTTTTAAATTCAATTGAGCCTGGCTCCTTGAAGTTGATTTCGATGCTCTTGTTTCTTCCTCATGGAAGGCTCCGACTCCCCCTGTTGAACCCATGTTTGACTTTAGCTATAAGCTGCTGAGACTCAAGAATGATGTTAAGACTTGGGAAAAACATAAAAGCACTTTGAGAGCAAAGGAGATCTCTGAGATTGACCTTGCCATACTTACTCTCCTTTCATCCCATCACTCTGGTATTCTCACTGAAGAGGCCACATCCTCCCTTTTACTCTTGAAATCCATGAGATCCTTACTTGGAAGCTCAAAAGCAGAGTTGATTAGATTCAGGAGGGTGATGCCAGCACCAAATTTTTTCACTTTTTTGCTTCTGCCAGAAGGAACTGTAAAGCTATTTGGGCACTAAATAATCAATTTGGGGAAACTATTGAGGATGATGCCAAGTTAAAGTCATTGGGTGTCCAACACTTCTCTGATCTTTTCACTAATGATGGTAAAACTAATATTGAGGCTCAACTTAATGTCATCAGACTTTTCCTAGCCTTTGTTCAAGAAGAGGGTCAAGAACTCTTTTTGTCAGCTTTTACTCTCAAAGAAGTTGAAGATGTACTTAAAGGGTTCAAAAAATATAAAAACCCCAGACCAGATGGGTGGCCGGTGGAATTCTACCTTCACTTCTTTGATCTTGTTGGGTAGGATATTTTGTATTTTATTGAACACTCTAGGTTAGAGGGTAGGGTCATAGGAGCTCTCAATGCTACCTTTATTACTCTCATACCTAAGTGTGATAAGCCTACTACTCTTGCTGAGTACAGGCCCATCTCCTTGTGTAATCTGATTTATAAGACTGTTTCCAAGCTGGCTGCTATCAGACTTAAGGTGGTTCTTGATAAGGCTATTTCCAAGCATCAGTTTGGGTTCCTGCATAATAAACAGATCATTGAACCCGTTGGTATTGTTCAAGAAGCCCTCCATACTATCAAGGCTGAAAATCAGAAAGAGATGGTAATAAAACTTTTTCTGGTAAAGGCTTTTGACAAAGTCAACTGGTCTTTCCTGAGGTTGGTTCTTCTACAGATTGGAATCCCTGGTATCTATGTAAATTGGGCCATGGGTTGTGTAGAGTCTATAAATTTTGTTGTTCTGATCAATGGGACCCCTTCAAATTTCTTTCAAGTATCGAGAGGCATTAGACATGGATGCCCTCTATCTCCTCTCTTATTTATACTGATCATTGAAGGTTTAAGCTTATTGATAAATCAGGCACTAATTACAGGGGTTATATTGGGCATCAAAATTGTTCCCATTCAGTTCCTTACTCATCTGCTCTTCGTAGATGATGCTATCCTATTTGGTTCTGGTACACTGGCTAAGTGGCAGCACTACAAAAACATTCTGGATACATTTTTTTCTGCAACCAGTATGGAAATCAATGCAGATAATTCTTCCTCTCTTTACAATAATATTGAGGAACCGGTTAGACAACAAATTTACAACTTCATGCCATACAAGATGGAGCCCATCACTGCTGGTTTTAAGTACCTAGGATTTTACATCAAACCACTGGGGTATGGCATTAAGGACTGGAGATGGTTCTTACAGAAGTTTGAAAAAAAATTGAGCAACTGGACTCACAAGCTACTCTCTCTGGGTGGAAGACTGGTTCTAGTCAAATCAGTTTTGATGAGTCTTGCGGTGTATTGGCTCTCACTAGCCCGCATGCCCAGCACTATTCTAAATTACATCAAGAGATACATCTTCAACTTTTTATGGGGTAGCTTGCAAGGAAAACATAAGTATCATCTGGTAGATTGGTTCACCATCTCCAAGCCTTATGCTCTCGGGGGTTGGAACATAAAAAATCTGGAGTGGTTCAGTTTGGCCTTGCGTAACAAAAGCTTCTAGCTTGTTCTTAATGGAGTTGGACTTTGGTCCTAGATCATCAAGCATAAATACCTTAAGAATTTACATGTTGATTTTTGGCTCAGACAACACACCTTCAAAGTTCAGGGCACCTCTCATATGTGGAATGGTTTTATCAGATCCATGTCATGGATCACTAGATGTCTTGGTTGGAAGACTAGTAATGGCAAGAATATTAAAGTTGGCATTGACCCGATTGCTGGGTTTTCCTCTGATTATACTCTGCCAGAGGATCTTAGATTGTATTTGGAAGATTATGGTATTCTTACACTCTCAGATGTACTCAATAGAGGAGTTGCCACTTCTTCTACTGATTATTGGATCTCTGCAGACGAGCTAGAGCTGGGTGGACTATGGAAGGAAGCCTGGTCCAATTATATTAAAGGTCTCCAGCATGGAGGAATTCGTATCAACAATACACCTGATACTCTGGTGTGGATGTTTAACAAGTCGACAGGCACGATAAAAGCCAACTTAATGTATGAACTAATTGCTAATATCTCTGTCACTAGCAAACCTGATGATATCTTTGTCAAGATCTGAAAATTCCGCATTCCACGTAAGATTATTTATTTCAATTGGCTTTGTCTGTCGAATAGGATAAATACTTGTGACAACTTGATTAAAAAAGGCTAGATTGGACCGAATTGGTGCTTCCTATGCAGATCATCATTTGAATCTATTCATCACCATTTTCATGAATGTGGCTTCACTAGAAAGGTTATTGCACACATTAGATCCTCACTTGCCATTCCATATTTTTGGAGGGAGACAAACTTTATTCTTAATGTCTCCTCCTGGATCAGCAAAGGAAATTCTCTGAAGTATCTTCCTCTTCTTTTTTCATGGCAAATCTGGTTGACAAGGAACAAATGTGTATTTGAGGAAAAACAACCTGATATTTTATTTGTTGTACACTCTATTAAGAATCATCTTCAACTCTATCTTGTTATTAATCAACTCAAAAACATATGGAGAACTATTGGACCAGCAAGTACAAATACCAGATATGAGTTATTGGCCTTATGGACACTCCTACACTATGCAAAAGTCATGGGCCTTCCCACTCTGCATATTCATGGTGACTCTGCTGTCATCATTAACTGGTTCAATCGAAGATCAACACTAACTTTACTCACTCTTGATGGTTGGTGTCATTGTGTTAGGGAGCTGGAACCATACTTCATCCATCTCACTGCCATTCAAATATATAGAGAACACACTACTAAGGTTGATATCTTGTCCAAACAAGCATTAACTTTGGCCTCGGGCCAGCTTCAGTTTACAGAGTTCACCAATGGTGAATGTATTGATCAGGGTTCTTTCTTGTTTTTCTAGCCCTAAACACTTGGACCTTTTTGTGCTGATTCTTTTTGGACATCCTTTGGATGATGGTGGTGGATGAGCCCCACTTACTTCTACACCTATTGTTTAATGCTTCTTTGGATTAGCTACTCTAGAACAAGTATGGAACTATCTATGTATTCAAGGGTATGGAAGTGGATGTAGTATTTTTCCTAGATTGATACTCTCTATGTAGATAATTGGTAAAGCTGATCATTGAATAGTAGACAGCAGAAAAAGAACTTGATGTATCTTATCCATGAGCTCAGCAGTAGCTGATGCTGTAGTATTTTTTATGATGAACACTTTTACATTCACCATGAGCTCAACACTTGCTGATGATGTATCCATGTTCCCTTTGATTTCACTAAAATAGCAAGGAATTGATATTTTCCCCTGGAAGAAAAAAAACTGTGGAATATATGTATTTAAATCTAAACTCTAACAATTGCATATTTAAAAACTTCATTATAATAAAATATTAACATAATTATATATTTAAAAACTTCATTATAATAAAATATTACAAGAAGAATGATAGAAAAATATTACGAAATAATTCCAAAACATAAAAATCAAGGTTGTTTAGATCAAAGAGCGGCAAGAAACACGCTTTCATAAAACTTTAAAGATGATAAATCAAGGTTGTTTGGATCAAGGAGCAGCAAGAAACACAACATAGTTTTCATAAAACTTTAAAGATGAGAGAATTTTTTTTATATAATACATATTTTAATATACTTTGATGTATATGTATTTTTTTTAAATGTAGATTGTTGAATTAGCTATAAAAAAATATGAAAACATAGATTTAACTACTAAATTAATGTTGATCAGTAAAGCACTAACAATTTAGTCATATATAAAATCAATCATTTAGTAAGTATAGCCTGTACCATTGCTATTAGATGATTAATCATCAACCACAACATCCACCTTCAAATTTCAATATATAACATTTGTCATCAACCAACTCTAATAGATAATATCAACCTTAAAATGAATTAAAGTATCATATTCATTACCAAAGAGTTGTAAGATGCAATTAACAGTTCAAAGGCGGGTTCAATGTTGAAAGTTCAAACCTAAAACTATCATATAATGTTTACAAAACATGCCATAATAAAGACAAAGTACTAAGTTCTAGAGAATAAATTCTAAATAGGGGAAAGACAAAAAAACTGTACTATCTAGTATGGTCTAAGCTTTCCTCTTCCCAAGAGAAATTTCTAGTTCATGATCTTGAACAAGAGAAGTAGGGGTAGGTAGAGGTGTTCATGGAACACAACCGATAGCCACATGGCCCCCACACAATGTTGCACATTGTGAAACTAAAGGAAATCTTTTGCATTTGGAAACATGGTAGTGGTTGGTGGTGGCAGCTTTGTTGCATCAATATGATCAGCCAAAAGTTCAACCTCCAAGGGCTCTAAACCTATGGCTTCATCCTCCAAATTAGCCTCCTTTGAATTCTTGTCCTAAGTCACGCATGTTATATCATTATTTTCCTCCTTGCAATGATGGGAAAACAACCTCAAATTGCAGTGCATAGAAACCAAGCTTTCTACCTGGTCTACATTCAATTTATTTCTCTTCATGTTGTGGATGAAGTTGTAGGTGATCCACACTTATTTGCAAAAGAAACATTAACAACCTATGAAAGCAACCTGATTAACAATCTATACAAATGTGTGGTAGAGGGGCCATACATGTTCCACCATTCAATATGATTCAAGTTATCTTGATCTTTAGTTGTATGTATGTTAGCAAAAACTCTATGTTCATTGATGAACTTGCTCAATTTGCTTTGCACTTGAGCGCATTCCACTTCATTAGGGACCAAACTATCTACTGCAAGCATATATTCACTCTATACATATGGATATATGTTTGGTTTTTCCCTCTCTCTACCCCTAGTTGCTAGTTTGTTCAACCAAGATGGAGAATAATATATAGGTGTAGGGACATATGCTAGGGCATGGAGTGAAACATGCAGGGTATCACACCTTTGATCATGTGTTTATGAAGATGATCATAAAATATCACATCTCTTAGCTCAACAATGTATTCGATTTGGCTTAGCACAATGCCCATCTACTCATACACCTCTCTAATCACCGATTGATTTGTATCTGCAAAGCGAATCATTCCATAAATGGGCTTGGTGAACTATAAAACATGCCTAACATGTGCCCAAAACTAACCATCAATAACAATGTCATCTACCTTATGAAACTCATGTTTATCATATGTGGATGTTGCCTTGTCTTTCAAAACCTACCATGAATCACTCGAGACTATACTAGCCAATGCCTCTCTTACTTTTCAAAGGCACTTGAAGGTGAGGTAGTAACTAGAAAACTTGGTATTTGGAAACTTAAGTAGCTATAACTTAGAGTGATTATGGAAAATGTGGTGGGCCATGCTATGATTGGTAATAAATTTGATCATTTTATTCCCTCTCTTGTATAATGCACCAATCCATTTATAATCATGGTCCTTCATCTTAATAATATCATGCATCAAGAGGTTCAATGTGTGAACTAAACACCCTAGCCAAAATATGTTAGGGTACATATCCTCAATCATTTCTCTCCCTGCCTTACAATTAACAATGTTATCAATGATGACTTGAATGACGTTGTACGATCCAATCTCTTTAATGATTTTAACTAAAGACTCAAGATTATTAGTACCGGTATTGTAATGATCTAAGTAGTTATGGGTTTAAAGGAAGACCACACCACTAGTAGACACACCAAAGATATTTATTAATTGCTTGTCTTTAATAGTTGTCCAAGCATCATACATGATGGATATCGTAGATTTAGTCCAATCATTTGTAAATTGTCCTAGAGCTCCATAGATTTTGGCTATTTCCTTGCCAAGTCCCATGGTTTTGGTTTTTTCATACCTGAGGTTCATGTATCCTTTAGGGGCATCATTGATGGCTTATACCATTTCATGCCAATGGGGTAAGAGAAGAGCATTGAATGGTACTCCACATGCATAGAGAAACTTGAAAATTTTGCATCAATGTCATCCCTACAACCTTGGTCAAGGAAATTTGATATTGTTTACGCCCTAAATGCACGAACAACAATCCACTAGCATGGGAGGATGGGGATCAACCACCAAACATTCTACGTGACCTCGAAGTCTCATATTCAACCCTTGATTTTTTGGGTTTATTTTGTGCAACCTCCACTTCCTTCTTGTGTTGGTTTCTATCTTTCAATAACAACTTGTCATAGGTTTTTACTTTTATGGTGTTACCTTCATCCCATGGCATAATCCTACAAAGTTTCTTTCTCAAATAAGTATATGAACCTGTGTAAGTTTTATGACAATGGGGGCATATAAATTTGGTGGTTCCACCCTCTTTCTCTCACCCAAGCTTTTTCACATACTTCCACAAGGGTGTTGAAGTCTCTTTGTGTTTCTGTCAATCATCATTGTTAGTCTCATTATCATCATCCCCTTCCATTTCTTCCTCCTCTCCATGGCATATGCCACTACCTACTTTAGATTTTAATCCTCATCACTTGTATTTAAATTTCCCAACACCACTATCATAATAAAGAAAATAACCAAAATGATAAACCACATGCCCATAATGCTTCTTGAACATCGAGAATAACTTGTTGCTTGCGAAAGAATGATGGAGAAGGAGAAATGAGAAAGAGTAGGAGAAGAGAACATTAGAGACTACCTTACTAATTTACAACACTTGCTTATTTTTTTAAACCAAACAAGAAAGGGATTTAGAGACTACCCCTTAAAAACTCCAATGGTGGTTGAATGTAACTATAGAAATATTCCATCTCCCTTCCAACTTTTGACAAATGGTAGTCTTCAATTTCCCTTCCAAGCTCTCACAAAAGTTGGTCCTCATCAACTAGAAAGCAACCCATTCAAAACCCTATCAAAGACGAGAGAAATTAGAAATAGAATGAGAGCAAATGAAGTGAGTTGTGTGTTTTAATCTAGGAGGAGACTCTAGCCATGCCTTACTTTACCATGTGGAACCTCTCCTTGGTTCCCACAAGCACCAAATAAAAGACAAATTTGATTTATGCTGCAAGGGTGCTAAGAGAGCGATATGAAAGTGTTTTTTTTAGCACTTGGAAGCATATCGAGAACGCTGAAGGAGTAGATTAAAACGCCCTGGAGGCACGGTTCTGTGGTGCTTGTAGGAACCAAGGCAAGGTTCCAAAAGGTAAAGTAAGGCGTGGCTAGAGTCCCCTGGTAGATTAAAACACACAACTAACTCCATTTGCTCTCATTCTATTTCTCATTTCACTTCCTAAACCATCCCCATAGAGGGAAGGATCGTTTTTTTGGGGGGGAAGATAGCGTTCAAGGAACTTTAGGAGCAAAAGTGAGGGGATGCTATAGGGTTCAAAATTGAACATGTCGCAACCCTTCAAAGGGATCTCGACACATATCATAAGTGTTATAAAAAAATTGCATGTAAAAAAATGCTAATTTTTAATTTTGACATTTTATGAGAAAGTGCAATAATTATATTAAAATTTCATAAGAAGTGTTAAGTTTCAGACTGCTCGTCAAATATTTTTTATTTGATGTTCAGTTCCTGATGTGCTATCGACAGTAAATGTGTCATGAAATATACTACAACAATGGTAGTAGGATGGATGATGGCCATTGTCCATCTTTGTTCCCAAGTCTACACCTTGAAAATTCAAAAAACTATTAAATGCATTGTTATGAACTTATTTTCCATGAATCACATATCTAATCTCAACAAGTTTTGAGATTTTTTTTCTTGATTTCTTTAGTAACAAAAGGATAGACTTTATAAGTTTGTAACCAAGCGAGCCTAATTTATTTTACTCAATGTCACATCTAAATTTATGAGTCTCCATTGTTGAGCATATCATAATGATACATGATACAACTGGGTTGCCTTTTGTTCACATCAAATTTCTTAATTCACGACCTTGAGGACAATTTTGAGCATGGAACAATTTTAGCTGTAGTCTCGACTCCCAATTGGTTCAACAATTGTACCTATAACCTCTGCCAATTCTTTATATAAATGGCATGCCCATGAAGAGGATCAAGCATGTGGGATTTGGGTTCAAAAGTGATTCATTTGGTTGTCTGTTATTTTGTTAGTCTGAATAAAACTCTTCTTCAATAGTATTTATCTACTCGAGTTACTTTATATTGATCATACCATTGAACGAGTTATTTTCTCTCTATTAATTTCTGAATATGTAATGTGTTGATGCTCTTGTATTGGGACTCTAGCCATGGACTCTAGCCGTCTCTCCCATCTTCCATTACAAGAAAATAATGGTTGTGTCGCATCGTAATTTCCTTTATCAACCACCAAATTACTAACCATGATATATTTTCATGACTTGCGATACACACATTCATCTAACAAAGTGATTGTTCTTCAATTACTCATTGCCTTTTCGCAATATGTGTTTCTTATAGGGAATAGCCCATGCTACTCATTAATGCTAATAAGAAGTCTCACCCCACCTCTATTAATACATTTTTGTAGCACTAAATCATCCCACCAAAGAACAATAAATCGAAATGTCCCAAATTAAAATATTGAAAATGGGTAAATGTTATACAAGTATGGATATCTTTGCCTTAGAAGTGATGTGCAAGCATAGTCGAGAGTGCAGAGAGGGAGTTGTGTGTAAACGAAAAGGAGATTTTGAATAAAGTATCAAGTTGCAGAGGTTGGACGAGGTTCGAGCATCCAAATATCTTAGTGTTTATATAATATTATAAAGGTTCATGTCTAGATATTAGAAACCTGGATCAAGACTTCCATTTAATTTGAGGTAAGAATCCCAGATAAATGGATCCATGGGTTTTGAGACAAGGTTTCAAGTAGACTTGGGGTTTTCATTGTAAGTTCCACCACACAAAGGGTTGCAAAGAATGAGTTTTTGAACTAGTAATGGTTAATTAAGAAGAAAAGAAAGGAAAATAGGATTGGGTTTAGTTGTGCTAGATTCCCAAGCTAGGCATAAACTATTTACAAGCAGGTATTCCTAAGTTGAACACCAATGATTTATAAGCAAGGATTCAAGGTAGATGTGTATCTTTCCTCTAATTTTCTCTTTGCTATTTTTTTTGAAACTCAGTATTTTTTTTTGTTCAAATATAATGTACTATTTCATTTAGAAAAGAATTAATACAATTAAAAAAATTTGTATTAAAACAATGTTTCTAATAGATGTGATGATTATAGATTTATTTAGTGGCATAAGTTTGATTGAAAATTTAATATTATATTTAACACATTTTTTTGATGATTATAGATTTATTTAGTGGCATAAGTTTGATCGAAAATTTAATATTATATTTAACACATTTTTTTTAAGTCTGTAATTACGCCGAAGGCATTTTCAATATGGAGACGTAGTCTCAGAATATTCCTCGTCTCCCTGGCCATTGAAATTTCGACACGTGCCTTGTATCTTGACGAATAATGGATGGACATGTGTTGTGTTTGCTGGACATGTGTCGGGTGTTGGCATGTTCACAAAGTTTTCATCGCATGCTGTCCTGCAATACTTCCTGGCGTGTTCCCAAGGTGTTGTTCTGCCATAATTCCTGTCGTGCTCATGACGTTTTATTTCTGTTACTTCCGAGATTACCTAATATGGCTTTCCAGAAACCCATTTCCATCGATCTCTGCCTGGGATCTCCTCTGGTATCAGACATGTCCACGTCGGTGTTGGAGATTTCAGAGAGCCTAGAAGCTCAGAGAATTCAGAAAGCATATTTTAGTAACATAGACTACAACAACGCAAGGTCGCAAGCAAATTCAAACCCAGGACTAAGTATGGAGAGCTTCTGGGGCCTCTTCCTCATTATGGGCTCAACTTCAGCGCTAGGTTTGCTCATATATTTAGGCCATCTCCTTTACCATGGTCCACCTTTACATAGATCCATTTATAGGTGATTATTCACTGACAGTTTATCCAGTCTATGATATATGCCGCTTCATATTCAATCATGATGAGATTGGGAACACCATCAGTTTTGGTCTTCTCCTCCTATTAACATTTTCGTCACGGCTAGCCAATCAATATAGAGTGTCAGCTATTAATTTGAGAGTCATAGTGTTGTTAGGATTCGACTGCAGAGCCTAATGTAGAGTGCTGAGGTGCATAATGAATTCTGTATGTGTTGTTTCTTTATTAAGTAATTAGAGTGAGTAGATATTAGACCTATTCCCGTACATGCATGATTTGGTTCTCTGTTGCATGAGTGAGAACCATTTGACTAACAACAGCAGTTTACATTTGTAACTTGTGTTGCTAGCTGTTGTTCATAGTCTTTCAATGAATGTTGTATGATTTCTCCCAATTATGCCATTACCCAAATCATTACACCCCTGGCTGTGCCAATGTTTGTATTAAAATTTAATAGCAATGAAATTAATTTTTTATGCAACTAATTTGGTGTTCTGCACCCACTTCACTGTGTGATTTTCTCCAAGCTTCCAGTAACCCTGCTCATAGTCTCGTATGATATATAATAACTAAAAGGCCTAGCATAATAATACGTTAGTCATGTAAATGTGTGCTAAGTTTACCCGATGTGGGAATTTTTCTGACCAATAAACATTTCTGAAAGAGACTGTTGATGTTTGTCTCTTATATACTTTGGAAACATTTAAAAACATTTTAGTGTTTCTCGAGTAGCAGTCTTTTTTCTGGGTATTTCTAGCTTTTCTGTTGTGGAGGAGGATTGTTCTGCTATGATCTATGGATAAATGAAAAAACAATTAAAATCCTCACATAAAATGTCAATGCAAACATTATATTTTATGATTGGAAGCATCACAATGCTAGTTTCCGGTTGAATCCCAAATCTGAAAATACATGAAATAAATCATTAGTAAGTTGTCCATCTGCCCGCAAAGTAAACAAGAAGAAAACAGAGAGAAATCCGAATATATCAAACTTGATGGACAAAACTCTTAGGTCAAGGATCTACTCTCATCTACCCAATACTAACCCTCTAATGCTATGGAGCATTACGCTCCATAAAAATTTAAAATACTCATTATCAACAAATCCCCTCTCGTGAGAGAGTTCAAAACCATCTATGCTATAAGAACATGTTCAAAAATAGGAAAAAACAATGGTGGCCACAGTCCACATAGAGATAGAGAAAGTACAAAAAATCAATTTTGAAGCATTGGGATAGCATAAATGTTCAGGTACTCACATAATATGAAACACGACCTTATTTATAAAACCAAAATAAAACCCTGCTCTGGTTTGATGTTAAACAGTACAATTTTGCCATAGACATTTTTGCCAACTTGTGTTAATGATAAATAAATAAACTCATGAAAGTACTTGCATGGAAAAGTCTTAACAAATTGTCATTTTAAAAAGTAATTGTACAAGCAACCGAAGGAGCAAGGAAGCACGAAATATTCCATGCACTTCCTATGACTACTTCACTACTTTGTGACCAGTTTTGCAAAGCCGATCAAAATTAATTAGGATAATCAACATTTTTCCTAAAATGTCTACCAACTTTTTGAGAATTTGATGCTAGACCTTGCCATATTCCTAAATTTTCCATGATTTTAACGCAATCAACAGCTTCCCTAAAATGTCTACCTATTTATTAAGAATTTAATGCCCATCATTTCCATAAATCCTATGTTTTCCGTAAATTTACAATATCAATAGCTTATTTAAAATGTTCCACAGTTTCTTAAGAATTTATAGCTAGACCCTACCATATTTCCCAGAGTTTTCATAAAGTTTCCATAATCAACAGATTCCCTAAAATCTCCACAGGTTTTTTAAAATTTTAATGCCAGACCATGCCATATTTCCTAGATTTTTCATAATCAATAGATTCCCTAAAATAACCACAGGTTTCTTAAAATTTTAATGTCAGACGTTGCCATATTTCCCGCATTTAAGAATAAATTAAAAAAAATTAACAATTTCCGGAAAATGTACACTAGTTTTAAAGAATTTTGATGACATATCTTGCCACTATTCCTACATTTTCCATAAGTTTACAATAATGAACGGCTCCCGTAGAATGTCACCAAGTTCTTAAGAACTTAATGCCAAAGTTTGCCATATTTCCTACATTTTGCATAATAACACAATATCAACGACTTCCCTTAAATATTTACCAATTTATTGACACCTTGATGCCTAACAGGTCGCATTTCCTATATATTCCATTAATTGACAGTAAACGTCTAATTTTTTTTGCGCATTCTTTAATGGAAAAAAAATACCTTCAGCACTATTCTCTTCCTTACATTTTTAAAAGAATCGCGCCTTAGTTTTCCAATTGCCTACGGAGTTGCACAAGACTCTTCCAATTGGGAAAAGAATTGCAAATGACTTGTACGTCATGAATTTGTTATTGGAAGAACTTCTACCTAAGTTCATCCGCATTTACGTGATAAATAATTATCACCTCTTTTTTTTGGGTAAGAACATTATTAAATAAATTTATGTTAAATAAAAATTTAAATTTTTAAATAAGTTTATATGTTAAAATTTTACTTTGAAATTTTTTTCAAATTCAATTTTATTCAATTTTTTTCACATTTGTTTTACATGTCAAAGTAGGATGTGATGAAGGTGAAGGAAGTGAGATGACCGTTCACTGATGAGTTTTGTCATTGTATATATCTACTTACAGAATAGAATCGGGTAGAGATCTTTGCATTTTATAATGGTATCCATAATTAGTAATTCACCATTTTCCTTTCAACCGACCTTTTTCTTGTCTCCTAAGCTTTTCATGATGCGCACAAAAACTCATTCATTTCGTATTTTTCATCTCAAAATGGAGTTTTTGTCTTGATGTTCGTATAAATTTATGTTAAAGTTCATTGTCTTTTTTTAGTTCTTTTGGAAACTTTACATATGAGCCCAAATTTTACATACGAAGATTACTTGGTAAGACTCTTCATAAATCTTAAAGGGTTTTATTAAGATTTTATTTGATTCTTGGGATACCTTAACTTACCCAATTTCCAAAAATTTATGTTTGGTTTCTTTGTTTTGAATGCAGAATGATGAATTTTTGTTTGGATTGTTTTAACATCCCGCAACCCGCAAATCCGCAACTTGCGGAGTGCGGGAAACCTTTCATTTGATATTTCATTTTTCAAACCCGCATCTCGCATCCCGCAAATCTACATGCAGGGTGCGGGAGATTTTTTATATGTGTTAATTTTAATCAACCCGCATCCCGCATCCCGCAATGTGCGGAATGCGGGTTGCAGAGTTTTTATTATTTTCGTTTGGTTTGTGTCTGCCTGCAACCCCCGCATCCCGCAAAATGCGAATGTGGGCTGCGGAGCTAATTGAATAAAGTTTGTACTATTTTGCGTTCCCGCCGAACAATTAATAAACTTGCAAATTTTGTTTTGATCCTGCATCCTGCAAAGTTGCTCCTGACCATTCTTTTTCTTTTTACCCTCATTTGAAGGTCTATATTATTTCTCGGGAATTATAAATATGATAGTTTTGATTTACGGTTTTTTACTGTTTTTATTGCTATAATTCGCTCTGCTATGTGATTTTTATCTCCATATTTTACCATGCGACTCCAACAGTGATTACTGCAGTTTCAGGTTGGTTACTAGGTTGTTGTATCGCATTTTGAATTGATTGTTGTGCTTACTGTATAATTCCGTTTTTAACTTCTGGTATAAATATTTGAAAAATGACACATGGCGACATCCAAAATCCCTAGAATCACCAGGAGTAAAAACCTCCAGAAGGATATCGGTTAAAAGGTTTTATTAAGATTTTATTTGATTCTTGGGATACTTTAACTTACCCAATTTCCAAAAATTTATGTTTGATTTCTTTGTTTTGAATGTAGAATGATGAATTTTTGTTTGGATTGTTTTAACATCCCACAACCAGCAAATCCGCAACTTGCGGAGTGCGGAAAAATATTTCTTAGGAATTATAAATATGATAGTTTTGATTTACGGTTTTTCACTGTTTTTACTGCTATAATTCGCTATGCTGTGTGATTTTTACCTCCAAATTTTACCACGCGACTCCAACAGTGATTATTGCAGTTTCAGGTTGGTTACTAGGTTGTTGTCTCGCATTTTGAATTGATTACTGTGCTTACTGTATAATTCCATTTTTAACTTTTGGTATAAATATTCAAAAACAACACATGGCGACATCCAAAACCCCCAAATCACCAGGAGTAAAAACCTCCAGAAGGATATCGGTTAAAGGGTTTTACTAAGATTTTATTTGATTCTTGGGATACTTTAACTTACCCAATTTCCAAAAATTTGTGTTTGATTTCTTTGTTTTGAATGCAGAATGATGAATTTTTGTTTGGATTGTTTTAACATCCCGCAACCCGCAAATCCACAACTTGCGGAGTGCAGGAAACCTTTCATTTGATATTTCATTTTTCAAACCTGCATCCCGCATTCCGCAAATGCGAGGTGCGGGAAATTTTTTATGTGTTAATTTTAATCAACTCGCATCCCGCATCCCGTAATGTGCGAAATGTGGGTTGCGGAGTTCCTATTATTTTCATTTGGTTTGTGTCTACCTGCAACTTGCATCCGACATCCCGCGCAATGCGGAATGCGGGCTGCAGAGCTAGTTGAATAAAGTTTGTACTATTTTGCATTCCCCTCGAACAATTAATAAACTTGCAAATTTTGTTTTGATCTCGCATCCCACAAAGCTGATCCTAACCGTTCTTTTTGTTTTTACCCTCATCTAACGGTCTGTATTATTTTTCGGGAATTATAAATATGATAGTTTTGATTTACGGGTTTTCAATATTTTTACTGCTGTAATTCGCTATGCTGTGTGATTTTTACCTTCATATTTTACCACGCGACTCCAACAGTGATTACTGCAGTTTCAGTTTGGTTACCAAGCTGTTGTCTCGCATTTTGAATTGATTACTGTGCTTACTGTATAATTCCATTTTTAACTTCTAGTATAAATATTCAAAAAATGACACATGGCGACATCCAAAACCCCCAGAATCACCAGGAGTAAAAACCTCCAGAAGGATATGTTCACCAGAGACCCGAACTTTGGTGTCTTTTCTGATACTAGTAGTAGTGTCACTGAAACTTATCATTTAGACTGGTCCAGGGTTTACTCAATTTTCGATAACAATGACCTCTCAGATTTCCAGAGTGACCAAATGGTTTATGAGAGAATTAGATATTCTGGCTTGCATATGATCGCTGCTAGACCAGCCATCCTACCTTATAACGATGTTATGCGATGGATTATTTACCACGCCAATGTGAAAAACCGTTCTTTCAATACCAGTACCGGGTCTCAGCTAGCCAATTTCCGCTCAAAAACGTTTGTCAGGGTTTATGCTCTTAAACCTTATACCCAGCTTCTAGATGCAGATTTTGTTAACACTGCCAAATCCAAATTCAATTTCGACCAAAAGCTTAAATTCTGGATTACTAAACCCCTTAAATTTTCCAAGAGGAAAGACCAATTATACACTGTCGAGTGGTTCAAAGAACCTTATTCCCTGTTAGCCGTGATGTTATGCAGGATTTATGGCCTTCCCAACTGTTCGTTCTTCAAAGAGGAATGGGCTCCCATCGCTCATCGCATTATTACCACAGGTGAAGCTTTCCCTTGGGCCTCAATTCTGTCACTGGAACTTAAAAACGCTATTCAAGAGTTTTAGAAAACCACTGCTAAGAAAAAGCCCAACTTTTATCTTACTTCCCTCATTGTGGATGCTTTCTGTGTTGATTTCCATTACCCTAATTTGGGATGGAGTTGGGAATTGTCGGCCCCGCCTGTACATATTTATCATTCTGAGCTTTGGGATGGCAACTATGTGGTTAGGTTTTATGATATATGTGAAAGTTTCCTTGGCCGAGTACATTTTCTGATTTTCAACAAAGAAGCCCCTGCTTTCTCACCAGAAGCAAAAGCTCTCATGGCCACAATGGGAGACTAGTATGTGGGTGAATCTTTCACCTACATCAGGTTTTATGGCAGTAACACAGCTCACATGTTGCCTAAAGTCGTCCCAGACAGGTTGGTCTTAGAAGATATCTAATTTCAGACAGCTACAGAAGGAATCTACAAGAAATGTGTTGCACCAAAGAGAAAAGTTTGGCCCATGTTTCCTATTACACTTGGATCCTTGAGCGTTCCCTCTTCTACTTGGGCATTGAAGCTGAGTGACCATATCATGTCACTTAAACTTGGTTCTGCATGCAAAAGACAGCATGATCCTAAATGCATTGTTGATTTAAACCTAAAGAAAAATCATTTTAAAGCCGGTTATATTCATGAGGAAACTCTTGATGATTTTATTTATCAAGGAGTGGATACATTTTCTGAAGTTTTAGCAAGGGCGAAAAGCAAAGAAGAGCAAAGCCATATTTTGCAGTACCAAAAATAGATCAGGGACATGGTAAAACATTTTAGGTCTATGGAATTGGACATTCTGGAATAGATGACAAAATACAAAGAAGAAAAGGAAGCTCGATCTGCAGCAAAAGCAGCTCTGGCATCTAAAACTGCATCTATAGAAACCAGATCAGGCTTGGATAAAGGGAAAGTCCCCATGACAGAAATTCCCCATACATATATGGAACAACATGTTAAAGACTATTTGCAGACTTTAGAGCAGATAAAACAGACACTGAACAAGTTGACTTCAGCACTAGATACCCAAGAAGTTGCAACATCTCAAGTAGCTGAAACTGTCGAGGTAGCTATTGTGGTTGGAAAGACTCAACCTTAAAAGACTCATGTTGAGGAAAAACCTGTTAAGAAGATAAGGATCTCCATTCTTGCTCCTACTATTGACCTGACTCATTCAGAGCAAGAGGAGGGAAGAAGTTCCCCTGTGCCTGTTACTGTTGAGACAGGTAATGATTTCCAAAATCTCACAAATGGTAGCAATGGTAATCTTTCATCCTCTCTTCCTCCATCTCATCCTTCAAGTCACTCTACTCCCTCTTCTTCTGCAATACTTCTTTCATCTATAATAGCATTATCCTCATTATTTGATGGTTCTTATGTAACACCTTTCATGACTCAGCTTTATCAGGATGCTATGTGTCTACCTGAATCTATGATACCTATTTCTATAGATATACCTATTCCTACATTTGACGTATCTATAGTTGTCAAGACTCCATTGCATATCCCTTCAATCAGTTCAATGTCTTCATTAGTACCTAAGGAAACTTCAGCGGTCTCATCATCACCATCCAAGATATCTACTGTGAAAGTTTCATCAATTGAGACTACAATTCCTAACATCCCCTCAGCTCCTGAAGCCATTCCTGCTCAAAATATGAACCCTTCTCCATCTACTTCCCCTGTTACTATGACTATCCCTTCTGTCACCACGACTCAAACTACTTCCCTGATATCCACTAGCATCAGTATACCCCCCATTAATGAGGTAAGGGAAGAATTCAATGAAGATTTTGTGGTATCTCTAGGAGAATATTAGTACAACAAAACTGATAGATCAGTGGTGAGGAAAGGTAGGAAAAGAAACCGGGACCAAGGTGATATGGATATGTTTGTTGCAAGTGAGGTGGTGTGGACTCAACGATCAAGTGATCCGTAGGCATATGCCACTAATGATGCATCTGTCTTAGGGGCTTTTACAAGAGCCAACTTTTATGCTGTGAACACTTTGAACCAGGAGTTTGATAAGCCGAAAGCATAAATTATTAGACTGAAAGAGGAACTAGTGCAGCTTAAAATGCAACATGAGAACAGGTGTGATGAACTTCAAGAGATGAATGTTTCCCACATCGGAGAACTGCAAAGGGAAAGGACTGTTAATGTCACTCTGGCTCAGAAGGTTGAGTTGTTGGTAAAAGAGAATGAAGATGCAACTGCAAGTGCAGCTTCATCCTCATTTTCTAAATTTTCAAAAGAAGAATTCAAAAAACTTGCTATCAGAATCAACACAGAACACTATTGTTTGGTCTGTGAGTTATTCAAAACTTTAGATAATATCTTTGAAACTCACACAGTGTTTGATAAGATGTCTGTTGTTCTAGAAGACTTGGTGGACAAGAGAAAACATGCTTCTAATGCTTATTATGAAATGGTTGATTGGAAAAGAGATATGAAAGATAAGCATGAGAATATTACTTTTCCTTCTAACTTTCAGTTAAAGAAATTTAGAGCTATTATGAGAACCTGCGAAGACCTAGAAGAAACAGTAGGTGAATCTATCAAAAGAGCACAAGCTATTTGTGGCAGGAGATGGCATGCAGTTGTTAATATCACGAATGACTTGTCTTTTCCTACCATGGTCCTTATTGAAAAAGCTTGTCCACCCGGGTTGGTGATCGAGCAAGTTGAGCAACGCAGGGATGAAGAAGAGGATAAAATCAAGGGACTTGATTACATCAGTATACATGATTTGGAGTGGTTGATCAAGCAGCCATTTGTAATGGAAGGGAAGATTCATATATTCATTCGATTATGGCATAAATTGGCAAAGAATGAGCTTGAAGATCATAGGTGTAATGCTCAACTTGGCATTGAATTTGCCAATTACCCTGATATTGAGGAGCTGCTACGAATTTGGAAGATTTGGAGAGATTTCTTAGGATATTAGCTTTGTTAGTTTTGATTCCCTTTAGGGGGAATTCCTTTGATTGTATTTTAAGTGATGATCTCTAATGTATGAGGCCTCTGGAACTTTTGGAGAGGGGAGACTGATGTAAGGGATCGAAAAATACTTCTATCTTTCTAAAGGTTTTGTGTAATTTATTGCATGAATTTATGAATAAAAACAGTGTTACAGTTCCATATCTCTTGTTCTTATCCAATTAAATTTCTTTGACAGATGTTGGTCTCTCTGTTCCAAATGATCAGATAATAATATGATTCATTTGCAATCAATTAATGTGTTTGTTTAACTTTGATTTATCTCTGTTATTTCTAAATGCATTGATAAAGTATCATGAAATTTCTTTTATGAACTGTCTTTATCTATTTCTGTGGATGGTTCAACAGTAAAAGTTTCAAAGCTTGTAAGTTGGTTTTTCAACTAACTTGAGCGCTTGCAGGTTATCTTCAATGCCTTAATTCTGTTTCACTTTTAATTAATTTTCATTGATTAACTGAGATTCAGTAAGACAAGTTTTCATCCTATTCACATTTCTGTCAATGTGGTGAATTGCTTTTCTGCATATGTTTTAAGACAACCTATGATTTATTCAACACCTTCGAAGTAGTTTAGATTTAGAATAGTTTCTTCATCCTAGTTAGGTCTAAGTTGTCTTTTCTTTTTTCTCAACTCTTCGTTTTCCATCCTGGAAAACAGATCCACTTTGGATCAAATCCATTCATTAGCCAGGGGAGGCTACATAAGTATCCATGGGGGATTACTATACCAAACAACTCGAGGATAGAACATACTTGCGTGGGATTGTTCGAAGCCTTTGGTTGGGTTTTCTCCGTGTGTTGAAAGCCTTAAACACCCTAATCAGCCACATACACAGTTGGGGCTTCAATAGGTCTGTCAAATAGCTATGGCTATTTTTCTTTATTTACGATAATTGGAATGCTTCTTTCATGATGCTTGTACAATCTCATCCTAGGGTGAGAGATAACACATCTCATCCAACTATTTTTAAGAGATATACGTCAGACGAGACCAAAGAGAGAAGAAATACTAGGTTTGAAGATGCCTATAGAATAGCGCACTTTTCACATCCATTTATACATTAATTTGCTTACCCTTTCTCGCCACAATGTATCTCACCCACAATGGGACTAAGTGTACCTCACCCACAATGGCAAGTCGCTAACACGTGAACTCATCCATTATTGTATACCCAGCAGGATGGATTTATCTTTTTCAAGGGAGTCCCATGGTGTCTATTTCAAAAGCCTCAATGGCGGTTCCCTTTTACTGTGTTTTATCAACGGAATATTTTCCCTTTGCAAATAATATGCAAATACACAATAGACTTATTTTACCAGCTATAATATACATGGGAGTTTTTCATATTACTCTAATTCTATGTTATCTAGCATGAAAATTATGATGTAACTAAGTCAATTTTCTGCATTAGAAGGGAAACGAAGTCAATTAAATTAAGAAATGAATGCTTTTTCTATTTTACCAAGTTAAAATGGCGTAAATTGAGAAATTTGTTTCCAATCAATAGAGTTTTAATTGTGTAGGATTTTCAGACAGGAAATCTAAAATCATTGGAGGGTCATACAACTCCCAGAATATCAAACTATGTTGCCACGAGGAACTTTCCTTGTAAACTGTGATTATTTATGTGGAAGATATCTTTAACATTGTTTGTGTTTTACCTTTTCTACTGAGAAGCTTCTTGAGTATTAAATGCAAAAGGAGTGTCCAACCATGGGGACCCATGTATATACCTGGAACAGAAAGGACAAGATTCAAGAATACAAGGGTTAATCTTCACTTTAATCTTTGCATCAATAGAGATCAACAATATGACTCCTGCATAATTATCACAGTTGTTTCGACTTTTCTTTTAAATTTCTCACTTGAGATAAGTTTGCTTTAATATCCATATACTAGAGAGGTAATGTATTAAGAGCCAACTTACCCCATAAGTAATAGGCAATGACTCAATTCAAGAGCTTTTAGCAATTCAGTGCATGTTGTTGTACCCACGTCATTGACCTCTACACTTGCCCTATTTCTTGCTCTTTCAGTAGCGTCCTTGATACTCTGCCACTCAGCATTGGAATTATGAACAACTCTATCTTGCACCAAAAACAACACATTAATGACAAACAATGACCTGCACCAAAACCAACACATTCATTTAAAATAGAAAAACAACTAACTTCTTTCCTTTTTCTTTAGTTGATGGGAAAGGTTGCTAGAACTTGGCCAACAAATCTTGTCTGAGAGTATTGGGTGAATAATGAAGTTAGTTAGAGCCATAGGAGTTTGATGTCAATTATGTTGGAGCCATAGCAGTTTGATGTCAATTATGGTGTTCTTCTACAGCTGGTGAATTTTGCATGCAAATCTAAAGGCTGTAAGATGTGGATATAATTAGAATGAAAAATAGATAATGCCCAGGGAAATCATATAGAGGATAAAAAGGACATAAAAATTATAAGCGCTATAAAAAGGAAATGCAACACAACCTCATATGTGGAAAAATGATTCACCTTTACCAATGAGTTCAAAATAAAAAGTATTCATACTTGTGGTGTTTATACTCCAAAATGTCTAGCAAATTCACATGTTTGGACATCATATTTCTTCACCTCAATGTCAAAAAAAAAGCAGGAAGAAGGTCAATTTTCACCTTCACATGTTTTGAGGTTGCAGACAGGGCAACAAACCAATTGTATGCCAATCAACAATGAGTTATGCCAATCAGACGTTAACAATACAACAAAGAACTGTTAACAATTCAAGGTTTCATGAATTGTTGAACAATATAGCTTTTCACTAATGGATTTTGCATTGTACGATTTGTAAACATTACTTGTTAACCAACCACTTACATTACCTAACAAGCCTTAATGACCCAGTTCGACCATTGTTTTTGAAGAGTTTGATTTGCTAATGGTTTACCAAGTCAAATCACTCTCATTCCAAACCATTTATCAAATGACATGGACAGAAACCATTTGTCAAATGACATGGACACAAAAGCAACAAGAATGAGCACTGACCTACAAATACAGAGTGATTTACTCAATCCTATTGGTCATTCAATAAACTAAAAGATTGGAGTATCAGCATGACTTACAATGGTCTATTCAAAACTGAAGTGGATCTACCTTAATATATTGTTGTTCACAATATTCACAGAAGTAGCTAGTTTGAGAACTAGACCATGTGATCTTTTCCTTACAATTCAGGTCTCTCGATCATTAAAACTAACTCACTCAACTAAATAATATTGTCATTTATTTTCACTAATCTTTCAATTATATCTTCATTCTATTAAATTCCAACATGCTAATATCATGATATCAAAGCAAAACTCCAACATGTTATTATAATGATATCAGAGCAAATGTTGAAATAAGATAAACACTGAAAGTGATGAACAATGGAGATAAAATGATGGTTGAATCAGCACCAAAACCAATAAAATTGATAAGCTTCAATGAAACAACCAACTCAAATGGTATTACATCACCATAATGGATCTCAACACGAAATAAATAGCCTAAGGAACTTCCAAACGACCTGGAAAATCTTACAAGAGAAGTTTCTCAGGCAAATTTTGCTTTAGTGAGTAATAGCAAAGAATTCATATTCAAATAGAGTGGAATAACATGATGCAGGTATCAAGAATTTATGAAGAATGACACCACAGTTTTAGCTGAATTGCTCAAGGGAAAAGGATTATACACATACACAATTTATGGTAATTTTGAGAAAAAGAGGAAGTATACACATAATGTGATTGAAATTTAAAAAAATAAAAATAAGAAGAAGAAACAAAGTATACGCAATTCTCACATAATTAAGTAGGTTTTGATTGTTGATTTTTTTATATTTATTGGAATGTAATTTTGATCAAAGTTATATATTATTATTAGAAATTTTATATTTATTGTAATGCAATTTTGATAATATTAAGATTTGGAAGCCTCCAACTTAAATTTACCTAAACTTTGAGCTTTTAATTTATTTATTTATATATTTTTAAGCAAAGAATTCCATATTTTATTTTATTCTGGGTTGCGGGATACGGGAAGACAAAATAAATGAAGTTGTATTCAATCTTTCCCGCAACCCGCATCCCGAAATTTGCGGTTGTGGGATGTCCCTACTAATCTTTCCCGAAACTCGCATCCTGCAATTTTCATGTTGCAGGTTGTGGGAGCTTGAAATTTATTATTATTTGCAAATATTCAGCATACTCATTGCACATGTTAATTTTAAGTTGCTGTCAATTATTTTTTATTATTTCTTGCAAAATTTATAATAGAAAATCGAAACACCAAAACACAACAGTTATAAATGTCTTAACCTAAAATTTCAAAACTCAGTATTACTATGCAGTCTCCCAAGGTAAGTCACAAAGGTTGGCTTGCGAAAAGATAGAATACTTTTACCCTCTCGGCGTTTTTTTGCACCTCTTGGTGCAAATGCTCGAAGAGGTCACGACTTCCAAATTCACGGCGAGGAGAGAGCGGGCAGAGAGAGATACGTTGATCCTCTGACTCCTCTGACTGTGAATGTTATTGATGTATTTAGTCATCAATGTCTTGAGGTAAAACCTCAGTTGTAAGTAGGGTCAATAGTACCCACAAAAGTATTATTAAAATGTTATTTCCAATCTCCCAAGGTAAGTAAGAAAGGTTTAGTTGCAAAAAGACTCAATATTTTACCCTATCGACGTTCCTTTGCACCTCTTGGTGCAAATGCTAGTTTTTATGAAACTTCAATCATTGAAAGACATGAATATATAATTTTCTAACTAAAATTAAGACCCTCACTTCAAATTTGAACCTTGTGACACTTCCATACAATGTAGGAACAAACATAATATTAAACATACGAGACTTAACTTTTTGGAATGACTGTTATCCTCCCCACCCAAGTTCAACTCTTATGTAAGTGACATGATACTCTTGTGAACTCTTATGTAATACTTGATATACTCTTGTATAATAAATATGTTGATGATGTAATAGGACCATACCTTAATTCATGTTTGAATAACAAGCATTAGTATTTTAAACGAAATAACTCTCCAACCAATAATGAACCACTTTTTAGAAAAACACACCAAACTTATTTCAATTTAAACAAAAAACTACAAAACATTTAAAACGGTTATTTATCCACTTTTATACTTCTGAAATACATAATAGACATATATATATAAGGAAACAACTTCTCAAAATTTAATTTCATATGTAACCTGAATTAGTGGCACATACCTATGTTGAATACTCAATTTGAAAAATTTGAAGTACATTGAGATAAATAAAGAAAATTTATTTGTCAAAAAATGTGAAGGCAATCCACATATTATTGCCACGTGTCATCCTGAAATGCAGCATTATCCGTGTAGTTTAATCTCGTCGCGCATGTTCCCGGTCCCCGCTTCAAATCCCTCGGGTAGCCCGGGCGGGTAATCAAATTTAAACGGACTCACTTTCCGACGCCTGTCCACATCAAAGGGTTTGCTGACATGTAAAGGCCGATTTAATCGTATTTACCCTCGATGTAAACTGTGAATCACAATTTAACTGCGGGTAGATTTAGTCAGAATCCACCTACTGCAGCCGGTGGATTCGGTTGTCCACCGCGGGAGCCTGGCACCTTTACGGCAGGTAATAACGGGCCACGCTATAGATGGCTCAACAATTCGACGTGCCTGCTTAGTAGGGTGGGGAAAGATAAATTCTGCGAATTTTGCTGGCGATTGTCTGTGAAGGGCCACCAGATCGACTCCCAGGAGTGTCTCAGGCCACGAGCTCTGATGGGCTCGCTCGATTTTCATGCGATTTGATGCTTTCTTTGGCTCAATCCTCGGTTATTTTGATGTTCAGGTTTTCTGCTCTGAAGGTAAAATTTTCACTTTAAATCTGCACGTTCTCTCGGATTTCCCCACAGTTTTTGCGCACATCCGTGGCCGTTGCACTCGATTAGCTTTGAAGTAGAAAACGGCACAAGAAACGAAACCTTTAAGGAAAAATTCCAGTCTTTTAACTCAAATCCTTGCTCATCTCATACAAACTTCATATTTTCTCGATATACCCTTTTTTCGCCCTTTGAATTTCTTGGATTCGAAATTTATCCTTCCACTGGGGTTTTTGCTTTTTGTCACGCCTTGAAGCTGTGGTAGAGACCACTAAATTCGATCTGAATGTGCGGACAGATTTAACTAAACTATGAACAAGTTGATATCTTTAAACGTTTTTCCCTCTGAAAATTTGGTATTGTGTTGTTTAATTTGTATTTTCTGTGCTGAGAACTACGGGAACGACTCTCCCGGTTCCAATAAGGCATCTGATCCGAAATGTTCGGCTTTGGATTCTTTTCAAAACCAAATTTTCGTCATTGAACTCATCGATTTCTCTTTTATTTGAGTTCTCGATAAATCCGCACTCAAATTATTGTGATTTATTGTTATCATCTGCGTCATGAACTTTTAATCTACTTCCTTGGCATTTATAACGCTGAGATTTGCTTCACATTTTTCTGGACCGTTCACTGTCATTTGTACTGTGAGCAATTATTTGCATTTAAGCTTTGATTCTGTTACTAAAATGTTAAGAGGAATGTCGTTTCCTTTTAAATATTTCCAGCAAAGAGAGCCGGGATTGATGCTATAGTGTTTTCACCTCTGTCTGAAGACTGCGTTGAGATTTTTTGCATTATTTTCAGGTGCATTTGGTCTTTTCTTATTGGTGATGAAGGCGATCAGAGCTGCAGTCTTGTCAATTACAGATTTCTTTAGCAATGCCACAAATGTAACGCAACAACTATCGCATATCATGGTTACATGATTATGTGATGGTTTGAATTTGCATTTTTACTCTGTTTTAATGGTATCTGCTATTGTTGATGCTCCAGAGTTGGGTTAGTTCTAATTGTGACAAATGATACTTTTTGTGATTTTGAAAGCTAGTTAAAGGAATATTTTTTTCTGGATTAAAATAAAATTCTTTAAGAGACGGCTTTTGAAGGAATCTGTCTGTAACTGTACACTGGCGTTTCTTTCGTTTCTGAGTTTCCAAGTTGGCATGCTCTGCAGTTGTGAAAGGTCTACAAAGGAAGTTTCGGCTTTGGAAGTTATTGGGCCTTGACAATCCAGCATCTTTCAAACTTTGCTGTAAATGTGAATAGATTGTTTGGATTACTGTAGAATTGGCTTAATTGTACAGCAATGGATATGTCAGTGCTGGCTTTCTCCTTGTTCAGGTATCCTATAATTTTTTTGTCTTGTGAACTTGAACAGTAACTCTTTTGTTGCCTGTACCGTTATAAAATTTCAGAAACATTAGATCATGAGTTTATCTTGCCTTTGAAAGGGACCTGGCACGATTTATTTTGAGTTGAACGGATTTAGTTGATATATTTTGTCCAGGCTTTACAAACTGTGCTTTATGCATGCCAGGATTTTTACCATTTTGAGTCGGCTTGGTATTTGGGATAGCTTCTAAATGGAGAAGAAAATTGTTTTAGACACTGGAAGATGTGTTACTTACAGGAGCTGGGCGTCCTTTTAAAAGACCAAATGAAATCCACGGTCCCTCCACCAATTTTGTAGATATCTAAATATCTAATATAATATACAGCACTGTCAGAGTGTACATATATGTACAGTTGCGGCAATCTCCTCTCTACTTGCATGCTTGGAATCTTGGGTTTCTATTCTTGTATGTAAGTATTCGCATTGCTGTTACTGTTAACTGTTCATATCAAAAAGGGGCTTGGGAAGCATGAAGGTCATGCTTCTTATGTCATGCTTGTCATGCTAAGTATTTAGTGGGATGGAAGAACAAAAGAGGATGGAATATGGCTTCCAGGGCTATAAGCATCCACCTATACCTCGAGCAAGGCGTTCTGCACGGGTATTCTGTCTAATCCTTATTTGCAGCCTGCTTGTTCCAAGTACATGGTTGAATTATTCATGGAGTGTTTCATTGAGCTTAAGTGAGAAGAGAGTTTTAGACTTGTCATTCAGTCTGCTGATACTTAATTGTCCGCTTGCAGGGGAAGGCTGGAGGTTGGCTCAAAAAGAAAAATTACGTTGACAATGGGGGTGTGTGTTTTGAACTACTTGCAACGGTTGCAGGACAACTATTACAAGAGAAGGAAACTGAGAAAACTAGTTCTGAACTAGAAGGGATATCAACCACAGGAATGAGACAGAAGGTGCAAGACATCTGGAAAGGTGAAGAGGAAAATAGCCCTGAGCAAGCCCTGTTGGACTTGCATAATTCTCAACACGCCTCACATTCTATTGGTGCAAGTGAAGTTACAGTTGGAAATGCCACCCAACAGTTGGGGTTCAAAGACTCACATTATAAAGGGTTCTCCCATGAAAATATTATGTCTTCAAGTGTAGTCCACAGGAAGCTCACTTTCCAAGATCCTGAGGTAAGTGAAGACGCAGGCATACCCCAAAGTATTTTTAGAACCACTTCTATTCTTGGCAAATCTGGTAGTACTGACCAATCTCCTGACAGAAAGAGAGATCTGGAACTACTTTGTGATAGTCAACTTCCTAACGAGGGATCAATGGTTGTACCCCCAGAAGAGGGTGAGAAAAGTACACAATCAAATGAGAAAGAAAAGGAGTGTATCTGTACAGATGCCTATGGACAGGGAAACTTGTTACGTGGGCAGAGTTTACTTCATGCTTCACAGGATTCAGATTCAAAAGGAAAGCTTGTGAAAGGATCTATGGGGCCACTGGAAGATCATGAAGGGAAAGGAGAGAATGATGTTAATGAAATAAACTCTGTGCACTGGCAGAGAAAAGAAACCACACATGTACGGACTGAAGATGCAGCTTTATTGGATGTGCATCCTCTTGTTAGTTTAACAAGAAATGCAGAGGTGTCTACAGCCATGGGATTGAATTCCCATGAACTGGGTAGTTCAGGTACCAATGAGAAGGGACTCCATTGTATAGAGAATAAGCCTTGTGATTCATCCATTGATGATCCCAAGGGCATGATAAATTTATTTAGAGATGATGACGACAATTCTTCGGATATTACTAATCCGAGTACTGTTCCAAACATATCAAGGAAGGCCTTGCCGGCCAAGGGAACAAAATTTGGAAGATCCATTAGTTCAAAATATAGGAGAATTGCATCTACGAGGAAGAGAAATTATTCTAAAATGGTTGTTAACACAGGTAAATGTCATACATGATGGTTTATGCTATCAACTTTATATATTCTCAAGTGCATTTTTTTATAGTTTGCCTCTGTATTTTTGGTTTTAGAAGGATTGGTTTGTTTCTTATTCTGATTTGATTTTTACCTTCTTTTTTAACCAGGAGTCAATACCTTTCCATGCTTATTTGGCAATCCATTTTGTTCCAGACATTATTTTAAATTTTGATCGTTATAAGTTGCATGATTTTGGTTCTGATCGACTATTTTTATGTTTTGGCTTAATGATTTTCCAGCATTGTTTTCAATCCTTGATTTCTTAAAAGTTTCTCCAATCCATCTTCCTTGGACTTTTTGGCCAAGCCACTCATTGTCTTGTGTTGGTGTTGCTTCAGTGAACTTGAGCTGGACTATGGTATGTGAAATTGCATAAAATTGCCTGACTGCTTCATCTGGGTTATGTCAAGGGTATCTCTAGAGATTCTTTTCCTACATTTCCCGTTCAATCCTCCACCGAATTAATTATCAAGGTTCTCCTTCATGGCAGATGGAATTGTACACACTGGAAGTCCTGGTAGTGGATTGAGGTGGAAAAGGCAAAGGACTGTAAGGTATCCACCCTTGAAAAGGAAGATGCTAGCCGCAGGGTTCTCTCCCTCTGATATAAATGCAAACACTTCTTGTTCTGTCCTAGATGTCAATGCTCTTGATATTGAACAGTATGATTCTCCTACAAAGCCATGCAGTGGTAAGATTCTAAAATTCCTATAATTTTTAATCACTCTCTTTTCTTTTACAAGTGTAGTGCATTATTTCAGTATCCCTATGATTTGTGTAAGAAATGACAATATTAAGAGTACTAAGTATTTAGTGGAGTCAGTTTTCTCCCCATAGACATGAGTAACAATTTTTGTGACTGTCAAGTAGGCCTTTTGATATCCTATATCTGAGATGGTATACTGAACGTCATCATTGTCTGTCCTTTTCCTGACTGTAATTAAATAGCGTATTACTTTATTTTCAGCCAAATCTGGAAGTATTCCATCACCAGGATCAGCCCCTGTTTCTTCCTCCCCAAAATCAGGTATTGCTTTATAAAACTGTATGCAATCCAAATTCAAGTAATGGTCTGCCATAGCCTTATTTGAGTCGACCTTCATCAAAGTAAATGAAGAAATCTATTTTGGTTTTTGAACGTAGATGCCTTGCATTTTAATGCTCTTTAAATTCAGTTATCGGTGGCTACCTAATGTTGTAGATTGTTTTCTAACCTTTCATTTGTAAAGCAATTAGTTTGAAGCATTGGATTTAGCAAGAAGGTTCAAATTCCTGTTAATAATTTTTGAGAAATCCATGCATGGTAGTGTCATGATAAAACCTACTATGAGAAAGAAATAGATCAGATTGAAAAATGCACAAAAACAAGGACACTAGTTGGAAAATTCACATCTTGCCTTTTTGGAATAATCCAATTTTTTGTATGTTTTACGTCTGTAGTTAAGCTTGGCATCAAATCCTTTGCAGTCCCCGAGCTGTTTATTGAGGTGCCGGAATCTGCTACTGTTGCCAATCTCAAGGCAAGCTTTTTTCCTTTATTGTTTATTTCCCCCCAACCATTTTGGGGTTTTAAGAATTGCCCCGAAGAAGCAAAATTGGTCCCTGAGTGCATACTTGGAAATTTCTTATCTTGTAAGTTTTAATATATATATATATTACAAACATAAACATTGGCTGGTGCTCATCTGTTAACAAGGAATACAACAAATTGAAGCATAAACACCTGCTATTTTGTCGTGCATTACAAGCAGAAAGCTGCAACGGAGGCAGTGATAAATCTTCTTGAGGGTGGATTCCAAATCCGAGTTCTTCTTCAAGGAATGAAAGTGACTGATGACAGTGCTAGTCTAATCCAAGAAGGCACATCACATCCTGAAAAACTAGAAACTGTGGGATTCATGTTGGAACCAAACTCGATTCCATCGTCATCCACTGGTGCTGATAATCCACTTTTCATGCTTTCTCATGCTGCTTCTCGAACTTCATCAACGTAAGATTGCTTTATTTAAAAAACTCTTTGGGCCCGTATTCTGAAGTTATGATGTACTCATAATGGGCTTTATTTAACATGCTCTTTGGGCTCGTATTCTGAAGTTATGATACACTAATAATTGGGCCCAAATTAATTTTTATCTTCACTGAATGTGTCGACTTGATTAGCAACATCTATATTTGCAGACACCCTAAGGCATCGTGCTCTGGGACATCGATCGATATTGAAGTTAACAAGGGCCTTATAGACGGTTCGTGTAGTGAGACGAATGGGATGTTTAGTGCAGATGTTGCTCAGATGGCAGGTATTCTACTGCCAAAATGCCAGCTTTTATCACTTATAAAATTACCAATTAAAATGAAATTGTGGCATGATTTATAATATTAGCAAGTCTGCAGGTTGTCAAACACAAGATATAAACCAGTGGGTGATGGGTGAATCTGATCTTATAATCGGTTCGTCACATCCTCAGGCAGTGTCTTATTCTGGAGCTCTTGTTGTGCATCCTAGTGTTGTTGAAGACAGTAAGCAGGGACTGACTTTGGTGCCAATGAGACACAGGTCCAGGAGAGCAGACATTGGTAAACGCCGTCTGAGGAGGCCATTTACAGTTGCTGAAGTCGAGGTTCTTGTGCAAGCAGTCGAAAAGCTTGGAACTGGAAGGTGTGTTATATTGTTATTTACTACTTGAAGCGTGCCTGGAGATAATCCGTAATATATGACAGAAATCTCCTTTGGTTTGTTGAAGGTGGAGAGAAATTAAGCTGCATGCATTTGATCATGCCAAGCACCGGACCTATGTTGATTTGAAGGTTTTCATCTGCACCTTTCTGTGTTGCCTTTCTTGAACAGTGCTGCACAAGCAAACTGTATGGTGCTTGCACAATCAAAATATTAAAATAACGTCAGCAACCAGATATCTACCTTTTCTTGTGAATAGGGTATTGGCTGGACTTTTTAAAACTTGTTTATTTTTTTAAGTGGTTTACTGATTGCCTGGCTTATATGCCTGTAATTTATTTATATACACGTTACTTCTGTTTTGGCAGTTTGATCTATGTTTGATTATTCTTCCTCCGAATTCAAATAAAACTTGTTGCCATTTTTAGCTTGCCTTTTTAATATAAAGACAGAAGTAAAGGATTAATTATAAATTTGTCACTAGACTATTCCCGCCGTCAAGTCTATCTGTTCTTTCAAGAGAAGCCGTTTCTTCTCCTCAATGACAATCAAAAGACCTGTTATGCACTCTTTCTGTTCTTAGTCAATTTATATGGACTTGTAACATTCTAATTGAATAAAATTTAAATATTGCAAAAATAGAGATTTGTGGAATATAAAGAATAACTTGAAAACTACTTAAATTTTAACTGCTAACTGTTTGCTAGTTTCTAGTTATGTTCCACAAGGATCTTATGTTGCACTGTACTGCAGGATAAATGGAAAACGCTTGTCCACACTGCAACGATTGCTCCACACCAGCGTAGGGGAGAACCTGTTCCATTAGAATTGTTGGATAGGGTAATTCGTGCACATTCTTACTGGACAAAACGACAGACCAACCAAATGCTAAATCATAGCCTGTAAGGATGGAGACTCACTCACTCCTTTTGATGTCTCAGCTCATGATCTAGGGGCAAGACTTTGTAACGCCTCAGTTGTCTTACCACAACTTTAGCCACCTCTTCTGTTTGCTGGAGTTTGCTATGTACTATGCTCGTTGTAAACTGATGTTTATAGCTGATTCTGAGTTTTTAAGAAGTTAACAGAACAAGTGGAAGGGGAGAAACATTTTGTGCCAGTTCAATTACACACAGTGCTGTTCCGCTTTTCTGATTGGTGCTAATGGAATTTGTCGAAATGTCTACTGCGAAGTGAAGGACTTCTGGTGAGAAGAAGACAACTACGAACAGCTTTTCGGTTGCGTTCAGTTCTTCCAGATGCCCTTGGAAATGTATATAAGCTAATTTGCATCACCGATTATTATAGGCTCTTTTACTTCTAGACCATTCTGCTCTTAAAGCAGATTCTAACTTGCCCATCTTATTTGCAAACCATACTTGTAAGTATGCATATTTTTATGTTTATATTATGCATTATGCAAAATTTGTGGGGACATCACAAATCACCACTCTTGCTTTAAGTGTATCTATGCATGCTTTATGGTCACATCTATGCTTAAAGAAAGAAAAATCACAGAAAGAGCCAGGCACTGGTTAAGGAATATGCCTAAGTTTTCCCTTTGAACTTGCTACTGTCCATTTCAACCAAGTACTCCTTTATGTCAGATGCTTTTTTTCGAGTGTAGTCATCTTTCTCCCACTGTTCACCAACTAACATAGCAGTGCTTTGATAGGCGATATGTCTTCACTTCTGCATTGAGTTTCTCTCCTGTTGATTATTTTGGATTGTTTACCGCAGTATTTGTATTTGTTCCATGCCGATAACAGTGAACAAGGGCAATAAAAGAACTATATATATAATCAATAAGTTTTAAGCACAAAGAAGAGGCCGTATTTGTATTTGTTCCATGCCGATAACAGTGAACAAGGGCGATAAAAGAACTATACTATCAATAAGTTTTAATTACAAAGAAGAGGCGGCCAAATAGAAGTGTGGATCAGTTTTATTATTATTATTTAATTGTCAATTCAAATCTCATCAACATCCCTGTTAGTTATCAGTGGCAACTGTTGACAATTATCATTACAGCAAGATTGGCTTATGCATTGTAGATGTTTACTTAAGAGTATAAAAAAAAATGTTTTCTTAAGAGGATGTATCATGTCATTAACATACATTAATTTTTAAATTGAAAAAAATATTGAAGTTTGTAAAGATGAAAAACAAAAAAGAGCCGATAAAAAAGAACTGAAAAAAATCATAATAATTATAAAACTCTCATTTCATAATAATTATAAAACTCTAGTAAAATAAATGCATAAATTCATTGCTCAAATAATTAATTATGTTTTCTTGGTTGTTTATTAAACTAAATTTATGATAAATTTGTACTATTTGTTAAATTAAAAATAAAATTTATACTAATTTGTAATCAAACTCAAAACTCAAAATGCTTTGCATTTATCTTATTACAGAAATCACTCAATAATATTTTAGTGGTATTTCATCCCTCATCCTTAACAACTAAGAACTAATGGTAATATTGCAACTTGATGATTGCATTATGAATATGCATACTTGTTTGAGTCCCCTTAATAACTAATGGTAATATTGCAACTTGATGATTGCATTATGAATATTCATACTTTCGAGTCTCCTCTCTTTTGTGATGTGTTGTGTGAAGATATATGTATAAATATTTAACAGTGAACCAACAGTATATTGAATAATAGAAAAATTGTTATCTACACATACACAGTTTTGGGTACCAGGATACTCTTTACAATCTTAAAATCTGCATCCCATATTGTTTTTGAGTTTGGCTCCAGCAGCATATAAATTCAAATATGTTGTAATTTTTATGTTTATAAGGTATAAACTTTAGTTTTTTTCTTTTATAGTTTGATTGGTGGTTGGATAAATATGTGTGTGCACTTATTAAAATGTCTATATATTCATTTATTAAGATGTCAATATATTTACTAAGACTAATAAACATTACATATTAAGATGTCAATATATTTACTAAAAGTAATAAACATTACATCTTAAGATGTCAATATATTTATTAAGACTAATAAACATTACACCTGAACATCTTTTCTTAATATAAATTTGGAATAGAGATGAAAAATTAAAAAAATATAAATTTAAAATAGGGATGAAAAATTTTAAGAATGTAAATTTGGAAGAGGTGAAAAATTTAAAAAGATATAGATTTGAAATAAAGGTAGAAAATTATAAAGCACAGGTTTAGAACATTTTTCCTTAATATAAATTTAGAATAAAGGTGAAAAATTAAAAAACATGGACTAAGACTAATAAACGGTACATCTGAACATCTTTTCATAATATAAATTTGGAATAGAGGTGAAAAATAAAAAAATATATAAATTTGAAATAGAGATGAAAAATTAAAAAACATGGACTCACAAAGACCAATAAACATTACATTTGAACATCTTTTCTTGACATAAATTTGTTATAGAGGTGGAGAACAAAAAATATGGACAAATAAACATCTTAACAAAATAAAATTGAAAAATTAAAAACAAAACGTTGCCAAATAAGCCTTGCAATAACTTCTTTTTAATGTTTGATTTGGCAACACAGACAAGTTTAAAGAGAGTCACCTTTCAAGATAGGTTTGTTTTTACAACACATAGACAAGTTTAAAGAGAGTCACGTTTCAAGGCTTTAGCCTCCAAATATTTTCAAATTGTTAAAGTTCAAAAAATTCACAATGGTTTAAGAAATAATGATGAGAATTAAAATATTACACAATATTTAATTTAAATAGATGTTGGTAATAACTCCCGATTCGATATTCTATTCACGACTAAAACATTAATTTATAGATTACAATGAGGCGGTTGAGAACCAGCCTTTTCACCTTCCCGAGCAACTATTCAAATTCCTATTTAATTATTTATTTACAATAATCCTGACGGATTATATTCTAACAATCCCCCTCTTAATCCGAAGGGGTGTTCGTAAGTCCGAGCATGTTTCTGAATCTTTCAAACTTTTCTCGTCCAAGCGCTTTGGTGAAGATGTCTGCAACTTGATCATTTGTGGAACAATGTCGAAGATGGACTGTCTTGGCCTCTACATGATGTCGAATCAAATGATACTTTGTGTTGATGTGTTTGGTTCGATCATGGAATCTAGGATTCTTTGCCAGCTTAATTGCAGAAGTATTGTCGACCAACAATGGAGTGGAGTTTTCTTGTTTTTCTTGCAAATCTTCAAGTATCTTCCTGAGCCATACTATTTCTTTTGTTGCTTTAGCTGCAGCCACATATTCTGCTTCTGTTGTTGAATCTGCTGGAACTGACTGTTTGCGAGATATACATGAAACAGCTGCTGATCCAAGACTCATAGTGTATCCGGAAGTTGATACTCTTGTCTCTTTATCGCCATCAAAGTCTGAGTCTGAGTACCCAATAAGTTTGAAGTCATCCACTTTAGAGTACTTGAGTCCAACGTCTTGAGTCCCCTTCAAGTATCTTAGAACCCTCTTTGCAGCTGACCAGTGTCCTTCGCAAGGTTTATGCATGAACCTTGAAAGTATGCCAACAACATAAGAAATATCTGGTCTAGTTGTTGTAAGGTAGATAAGACTTCCAACAAGTTGTCTATAATACTTGGTCGCATCTTCAAATTCTTTTCCTTCGCTTGATGTG
>LPNX010011567.1:38963-76391 GCA_001517045.1 Pseudotsuga menziesii | reverse complement strand
CTCACCACCACGCAGCTGTCTTCAGGCAGATATTCAACAACTACAGATCGCAGAGGATAGGAGAGGCGGCCTACAAAAAATTAGGGTTAGGTATACCACAATTTTCTAGCAGAGAATAAACTCAGGCAGACGGAGTAACGCATACATTGCATGCGACTCCACTGGCAGACTGATGGAGCAGTCTGGCAATGGACTGGCAAGTAGAATGCTAGGAATGGGCAGAAATGCAGCAGGAGTTATGGCAGACAGCCCTGCTCTGATACCACTTGTTGGTAATAACTCCCGATTCGATATTCTATTCACGACTAAAACATTAATTTATAGATTACAATGATGCGGTTGAGAACCAGCCTTTTCACCTTCCCGGGCAACTATTCAAATTTCTATTTAATTATTTATTTACAATAATCCTGACGGATTATATTCTAACAATAGAGAATGAGCTTTCTATAAATTGGAAAATGCTTAAACATTTTAAACTTGCTGACATTCAACCAACTAATTATTCTATATAAATGTTGATATTTATCAACTCATTATTCTAAATAAATGTTGATATTTATCAACTCATTATTCTAAATAAATGTTTTGATTTATTCTTAAATTTGTTACATTTAATTAACAAGATATTCTAAATAAAAAAATGATGATATAATCTTGATTATACATCAAAAATACAATTTTTAAAATAACTAGTGAGTGAATGGTTAAAGAGTAAATCTCACAAACTTTCGTTTCTAAACAAAATATATAGATAATAATGAGAATGAAGATATTGCACAATTAAATATGTAATTTGAATAGAGAATGAGTTTTTTTAACAAAAGTGGAAAATATCTCAATATTTTACACTTGATGTCATTTGACCAACTAATTATTCTAAATAAATTTTTTAACCTATTCTTCAATTTTTTAGCATTTAACTAACTAAATATTCTAAATAAAAGTGATGATATGTTCATAATTATACATCGTTTTATTTTTTTTAAGTAATTAGTAAGCTAATGATTGAAGAGTAAAACTCACCAAGTTTTGTTTTTAAACAAAATGTATGACATGTAATCTAATTGAACATTTTTTCATAAAGAGAATGTTTTGATGGTTAATCTATCGAAACACAATATTTTGATAACTAATATAACCAACTTCTTTTTAAACACAATATGCCGATGACTATTTAAAACACCTCCCTATGGAAAGATAATGAACTTATTTCCCTTCAAACAATACAAACTAATATACTAACTTCCTTCTAAACACAAGACTACCACTTTCTTGGGTACTATGAACAACTTATTTCTCTCACCTCACTGTGAACCCTCTGTTGCAACAATTTTCCATCTCTTTTTCACGTGAGATAGAAAAATCCATACGTTATCCAAGTTTATGGATCTACCTAAACAACCTTCATGTTCAATTCCTAGAGGTAAACAAAAGACTCCCCTTCAATTACCTTTTTAAAAACATGCTTGTTATTTGTTGAAATTTTGTACTTTGGAAGTTGTTCCCCTAGGTGATTTTGCCTAAGCCACTAGAAAAGGGGAAAATAATATGACCCTTGCATTAAATGACTTGTGACTTTTTGAAAAATTTAAGTGAGGTGAGTGAAATTAATATTGGAGAGAATTACAAAATACTTTTATTCTTATCCATTCATCTAATTCAAAATGGACCCTTGGATTAGATGATTCTTATTGTTAACATATGCACCACCACCATGATGGAATCATGTTGTTTTCTTGTCCCTGGCAATTTAGTGATGAAGTCAATGGTCACCACATCCCATTTCCACTCAGGTATTGGCGATGGTTGAAGCAATCATGTTGGATGTTTATGCTCAAGCTTTACCCTTTGACATTCAATGCACCTTTCTATATAATCAACAACATCTTTCTTCATTCCTGGCCAAAAGTATTGATTTCTTATTGCTTCAATTATCTTTTGGTATTTGGGATGCCATGCAAGTTGATGTATTTGTAACTTCGGAATGTATTCACTTGTATATTTCTTATTGTATTTCATTGTACCCCGACGGAGATGTTTGTTCCTCCGATCGAGAGAGTCATTAATATAATTAAGTCATGTGAAGTCATTGAGGTTAACCCTCTGTTGTAAGTCAGGGCAATAGTCTCCACAATTGAGTTGTATTAGGGCTATTAGACTCTCCTAGAGAAGTTGACCCTATAGAGTAAATGTCAAGTGGAAAACAAGTATAAATAGAGAGTGAGACTCTCTATTTGAAACACTGTCACTCAACAGTAGTGCATGAGTGAGAGAGAATTAGCTCGCACAAGTGAGAGAGAGAACAGTAGTCAGAGATCATCTTTGTACTCTTAGGTTTTACTTTTTCTATTGGTGCCCATTCTATCTCCGAGGAAGTTGCGGGGTTTCTCCTTTATGGTTTCCCCGAGGAAAAATCTTTGTGTCTCTTGTCTTTTGTGGTTATTGTTGTGCATGTTATTCTCTCAGATAAGATCCTAGATCATATTGATTAAACGATAAAAATCTAACATGGTATTAGAGCTAACTTGAGAAGAAGACACTATGTAGCTGCAGAAGCTAGGGATTCTTACTTTTTGGGTCTCTCTCCATAGATCATAAACAAAAGGAGGCTAGGATAATTCTCCATTGAAGGGCACATCTTTCTGTCGAAGAAGAATCTGATTCCGAGCATTTTTAGTTTTTGACCTGTCACTGCTGCGGGAAATTAGGGCTTTTCACTCCTTTATTCAAGGGATTTGTGCTATAAGAAAGTTAATCATTTTCAGTAGGCTGTGGGAGGAATGTTCACAAGAAGAAGGTCAAATAGTAGCTTGAGAAGAAAATATGGGAAATGAAGATAAAGCTCTCACAACACACTAAGAAAATCAGAAGGGACCACCATCATCTCAAAGGTAAGCATCCACACCAGAATCATGAAGATAACCCTAGAATATCCAACAAAGATCTATCATAGTATGTGATGAGAAAGGACATATCGCTAGAAATTCTCCTAGAAATAGAGGTGGTTCCCACAAGAAGAAGAACAAAAGAAGACATCATGCTCACAGTACAGAGGATGATGAACCTCCAAGGAAGAGAGTCAAAGAATAAAGTGAAGATTCTTCAAGCGATGAAGAGTATGTTTTGATTTATGCCCTCACAGGAACTGTTACACTTTGAAGCAATGATTGGCTAATAGATAGTGGGGCTTCCAAGCATATGACGGGATTCAAAGAATCCTTTGTGAATCTATCTGAACATGAGTCACCCCAGAAAGTAAAACTTGGGGATGACTACCAGTATCCCTATAAAAGGAAGTGGTGAAGCTTCCTATAAGCTAAACTTTGGAAAATCTATGAAGATGAAGGATGTCTTCTTTGTACTAGGACTAAAGAAGAATATTCTCTCCATATCTGCATTGGATGCAAAAGGTATGAGGGTTGCATTTGTAGATGGACAAGTCCTTATGTGGTCAAAGGGAAAGACCATAGATGATGCAGTAGTGATTGGAGAGCAAGAGGGAGGCTTATACAAATTAAAGGGCCAACCAGAACAAGCTTTGGTCGATGACTCAGTAGAACCAAGTGAACTTTGGCATAGAAGGCTTGCACATGTGCACTATAGGGCACTACCCCTTGCAAGCAAAGTTGTTGAAGTTCTTCCAGAAATACATGCAAAGCATGAAGGCGTTTGCAAAGGATGTGCGAAGTGAAAGAACACAAAAATGACATTTCCAAGTGGCGAGAGCAAGGAAAAAGGAATCTTGGAAATCATCCACTCCGATGTCATCCAGCTCATTGAGTGGGTATGTATATTATGTTTCTTTCATTGATAACTTTTCTAGGAATACATGGATATATTTCTTGAAAAGAAAGGATGAAGTATTCAGTAAGTTCAAGGAATTCAAAACCTTGATCGAGAACCACATAGAAAAGAAAATCAAGACCTTTCGATCAGATAATGGCGAAGAATTCACATTAGATGAATTCAAGGAATTATGCAGAGAGTCAAGGATTAAGAGCGAGTTGACCACTCCATATAATCCACAACATAATGGAGTTGCAGATAGGAAGAATATAACGATTATGGAAGCAGAAAAGGCAATGCTTCATTATCATTATCTTCCTATGCATCTATGGGTAGAAGTTGTTAGAAAAGCTATGTATGTACAGAATCGTACTCCGCATAGAGTACTTGAGAACAAAACACAAGAATAAGATTGAGAAATGGATGAACCTCAAGAACTAATAGATCCACCCCATGAGAAGAATTATTACAAGAGAAAACCAACATGGGTACATGAGGCTATCCAAGGTGCAGAAAGATATGGCGCTCCAGAAGAAATGCACAGAGAAAGGAAGAGAACTAGGTCCTACTCCAATTATGTAGCTCTACTGTGTGGCATCATTGATAAAGAACCTTCCATCTATGAAGAAGCAATATAAAATAAAGAATGGAAGGATGCGATGATCGAGGAGTACCAGTCGATCATGAAGAATGATGTATGGGATGCGGTCCCAAGACTAGAAGGGAAGTCTATTGTGACTTCCAAGTGGATCTACAAGATCAAGAATGCTACAGATGGAATCATAGAGAAATATAAAGCAATATTTGTGGCATGTGGCTTCTCCCAGAAGGAAGGGATAGATTATGAAGAAAGTTTTGCACCTATAGCTAGATACACTTCCATCAGATCAGTACTTGCTCTGGCTGTAGTGATGAAATGGAAGATACACCAGATGGATGTCAAGACCACATTCTTGAATGGTGTAGTGGAAGAGAAGGTGTATGTGGAGCAACCACTCGGATTTGAGACACATGATAGGCAAACTCATGTGTGAAAATTGAAGAAGACCTTATACGGTTTGAAACAGGCACCCAAGACATGGTACGGCAGGTTTGACAGCTTCCTGACTAGTTTGGGATTTACCAAGAGTAAAGAAAATTCCAACCTTTACTACAAGGTTGAGGAAGGGAACCCAATGATACTCCTACTGTATGTAGATGAATTGTTTGTGACAGGTGAGGATGGGTTGATCAATGACACGAAGAGGAAGCTTGCTTTCGAGATGAAGGACTTGGGTATGATGCACTACTTTTTAGGCATGGAGGTGTGGTAGAATGTAGATGGAATCTCCCTTGGATAAGGGAAGTATGTAGTGGAGATCCTGAAGATGTTCAGGATGATGGACTGCAAGGCCATGTCCACACCTATGGCATCAAACCTGAAGCTATTGAGTGATGCTTCATCAGAGTCGGTTAATGCCATGATGTATCGTCAGATGATTGGGTCCTTGATGTACCTGACGAATACAAGACCAAATATTTGCTTTGTGATGAACAGATTGAGCCAGTTCCTGACGGATCTGAGACACGTTCACTTGATTGCTGCAAAGCATATGCTGAGGTACCTGAAGGGTATAGTTGATTATGGGCTCAAATACGAGGCGAATCAAAAGATTAACCTGGAGGGTTATGTAGATTCAGATTGGGCAGGCAGTGCCATTGATAGGAAGAGCACTTCAGGGTGTTGCTTTAGTATGGGATCAGGTGTGATCTCTTTGTTTAGCAGGAAGCAGTATTGTGTGGCACTGAGTACATCCGAAGCAGAGTATGTTGCAGCTTGTTTGGCTTGTTGTGAGGTGGTGTGGATGAGGAAGCTACTATTTGAACTGTTTGATGTCCAGTTGGATGCTACTTGTATATATTGCGACAACCAGAGTTGTGTGAAGTTGTCGGAGAACCCTGTGTTCCATGACAAGTCTAAGTATATCGAGATCAAGTATCACTATATCAGGGATATGGTGCAAATAGGAGCTATGAATCTATAGTATGTTGCGATGGACGAGCAGATAGCTGATGTATTGACCAAGCCGTTAGCTAGAGTGAAGTTTGAGTACTTCAGAGAGAAGCTTGGTGTTCTTCATATCAAAGTTCCCTCCAAGGGGAATCGATACACATGAGACCTTCCCGGATGATATTAGGTGTGTCCTACCATGCTGGTGGATGTAAGTGTTGAAGCCTTTCCTGGATGTAAGGGACGTATATACCCTTTCTTCAATAATTATTCCAGTTGCATTAACTCTTTTAACTCAGGTGTACTCATTTTGTATGAAACTCTATATACAAGGGTAGATTCATGAATCAAATCAATAGAAAAACATAATATCTCTTTTTGGTAGAAATCTCGGTATTCTTCAAATACATATGTAAAATATTGAAATATTGGAAAATATTCCAAACTTGGGATTTTACACTTCTCTGGTTCTTGCACGTGAGCTGCATACAAATGGCATCCTTTTCTGAAACACTTCTTTAATTCCAAAGATGAAAAAATTGTTATGGGAATAGGCCTTGGAATTATTTCCACTATATTTTGTCGCCCTTCTTTATCAAGACAAGTAAATGACTTGCTACGACAATCCAACACCACATGGTTTGAATCTAACCAATCCATCCCAATAAGTACATCATACAAACCAAGTGGGATTATATTAGAATCTACAAAAGTGTTTAGTCCATTCATATCCAATGGATAACTATTTACTAATTCATTAATATTCCTTTTTGTTCCAGTAGCCAATTGAACCATCCATGATCTATCATGCTTACTTTTGTTCAGCTGAAATATTTGAACTAAATTAGGAGCAATATAATTATGATTTGCTCCAGAATCAATGAGAATAACAATAGGTTGATTGGTAATTTTACCTTCAAGTTCAATCATGTTGGACTGATGATCTGTCTATCTGTTTTCCAGTGTTGCATATATCATGGGAATGTTCCTTCATAAATCCTCTACAATAATTGCTTCCTATAAATTGTGCACATTTCTCATTTTATCTCCTCTTTGTGGGAAATCTTTATACATATGGTTTCCCTTACATACCCAACATTTTATTAGCTTCCTGGTTCCTTTTCCACTAGATTCTATCATCCTGGGCCCATTTTGACTTGGGTTACTTTGAAGATATGAATTCTGTTGGTTCCTAGAGAAATATGGGTTGAATCCTTTCTTTCTTTCATCCTGCTTATCCTTCATCTTATCTCTTCAAGATTTCTGAAAAAATTGTCCTTCCTTTGTTCCGATCATACATGTGTTTGTCTTTTCGAATTGCTTCTTCAAGAGTCTTGGGTTCATCATATTGAATTTTTTCCTTGTAAAATCAAGGCAAACCACTGAGAAACATTTGTATGTTTACCTTCTCCTCCTTCATAAACCCAACTTATCTTAGCAATTCGAGAAACTTATTTTCATACTCTTCCATGCTCATGCTCCCCAACTTGAGTTCGAAGAACTCTTCCATCTTCTTATCATAATAATGCCTTGATAAGTAATTTTTATGGAAATACTTCTTGAATTGCCTCCATGAAATCCTCTTTTCACTGATATGCTTTACTTGAATTAATTGGTCCCACCAAACGGAATCCTTTCCCTGTAAGTTATAAATGGAAATTCTAGCTTCCATGTTAGAGGAGTAATTATGTAGTTGAAGACATTTCCTCATTCCTGGCAACCAAGCTTCAACATATTCTGCCTTCTTGTTATCACCATCAAATGTGGGAGCTTTAATTTTTCTAAGTTCCCCTTGCAGGTCATCTTTCACATGCCCTCGTTTATGACGTCTAACTGGAAACATTTCTAGGTTGTTGCTTGAACTTTCAGATATATATGGTTTTCTTCCTACATAGTGAGGTGAGTTGTGCTTCTTATGACCACTTGCAACACTTTTAGAGCATTCAAAATTTTCATGTGATCTTTTCCTTATTTCTCCTCAATTGAGGTTGATCCCAATTTCATTTGTCTCTATAGCATATTAAAATTCTAAACCAGCTAAGTGTTCAACTCATTTTGTTGTTCTTGAGCCCTCAACATCCTTTCATTATCTTCCCTATAATTATATCGTCCATCCTCCAACTTCTCATGGTTTCTACAAATTCCTATGGATTTATATATTCTCTAGACCATTTATTTTTGTTTTTGCATTTCCCACATATCTTGGCCTCTGACATCATCTTTATGGCTGTATGAAAGCTACCCTTCTTCCATTTGAGTGTTATGTATTTTTTTGAATCCTGTCCTGTCACTGTTTTTAATCCAAAATTGCATCTGCAACAAAATTGAATCTGCAATGTGTTCATGTTCTTACATCTGTTAGACATAATTTAATTCTAAAAGTTCAATAAACATTTCCATATGAATACTTATATATCTACATATTTTAAATTTTGGAAAACACTATTTGTTAACCAATAGACATACATGTCCCTTCTATTTAATTAATAGAATATATACAATTCCCTTTTTTGATAAACCTATCCAAGTTTGTTGTCAATGTGATAAAATTTCTAACCACTGTAGCCATGCTCAATTTTGATACGAGAGTTGAAAATTACAATTGATATATTCCCAAAAATTTTGCCCCGTTTTTATACTGCTTTGTAGTTTCCCCCAAACTCATAATCTAAATTTGTTTATTTATTAAAAAGAAAAAATGGGGGTCAAGGGAGATTTACCCCTTGTGTCCTCCTTGCGTCGCTGCAGGGTGGGTTGAGGGTAGTGCACTTGTTTGCTTTCTATATAAATCCTATGGTTTCGTGCAATCTAGCATGTAAGTTCAAATGTATTTTTCGACTTCTAGCACCTGATATTGAATTCTGAATTCGTTGCATATTTCCGTTAATTCCTGTGTATTTACAATGTTATTTTACCATTTTCCCGTGAATGGTTTCCCCAGGACCAATGAACAGTTCTACAGTAGACAGTAAGTGGTTTTCTGTCACTGACCTATAATTTTTCGTCTCTTGATTTCCCCTTTTTTGACCATTCACATGTTTGTTTCCATTTCCTTCCACGAACGGTAATGATTTAATCTACTTGCGGACCTAGATTAAATCTAAACCATTGGAAGAAAATGACCTTTATTACATCCCAATTCTTCACCCCTTTTCGTTGACGACCCAGATTAAATGTTCAACCAGGCCAAATTTAATCTCAATCATTAATGTAGGCATTGCACCTTATCATTAATTGTGATCACCTTTAATCTACGCAAACAATCACAATCATCTGTTTGTACCTACATGATGAGATATGGACCGTTGACGCTGAGACTCCCCTATGTTAACCTCTAATATGATATGATGTGTTAACGGTTGATATATGCTCTGGAGAAACTTGTGCAATAGATATGGGCCGTTGACATCTTGCACAAACTCCGCCTGTCTTATGTGGATGCCACCCATGCATAGGACCCCTTCCCATGCAACCACATGTCCATGGAATCCATGTGTTTGGTCTATGTCACACTTGTCCATGTGGCCATTGTGGGGTCCAACCATATTTTCATAAATTTGTATAAACATTTAAATTTTGAATTTGTTGAACATGAGGCTAAAATAATATTACGTTTGGCATATTTGAAAAAATGTCTCCATTTGAAATTTACACTTGGCCAATAATCATTTAAGCCTAGACTCTCTTTCAACGGAAATATTTCTGTCAATACTCATGACTATAATTTTAGTGCAGTTTCAAATCTTTGCGCGAATTTTCATAGGGATATTTCAACAAACGTGTAACTTGAAAACTATAAATTTCTTCCCAATTTACAGAGAACCATATTAACATTAAAATTTTACTATGGTTTCTTGTTGCACTTATCCAAGTCCATAATTCAATCATTGATATACTGATTACTGCATGGAATTATTTAATTCATTGGAATGATTCCTTGTTTTTCTCAAAACTCCATACACGCATATATCCAAACACTTCCTATGCAACCTATGAATTTTCCTGTAAAATCAAAATTCAACCCAAACAATCCAATGCTTAAAATCATGGCTTTGATACCACTTTCTAACATACCTAGCAACCTATTTTTACCATTGTGACCACGGGTACTCAAATTCATATCCATATTTTTAACATGGATGTCCAATTTCATTTTTCTCCATTCAAATAATTACACAACAAAATAATATATATATGTAGTGGCCCAATACATCATACATATTCACAATATCTTTGCTTACAATTCAAATAGGAAACAATCACATAATTCCATGAAATTTCATTCACAGGTACAAGCATAAACACAAATTTAACAATAAGCAAACACAAAAGTATAACATAACATTCTTAGACAATTAGATACTTATGTTTTAATTCAATTGTTCTCCAACTGGCTGTAGAAGGAGGATGTTCCTCCCAACTGTAGGCATTGTCAAGCCAAGTCTTACTTTAATGGGCCACCCTCGAGCTGGGGCTATCAATCCAAAAAGGATAAGTGTTTTTCCATAGCTTTTAAACAACCCAATATCTCATGCAACCCACTGGTGGCTAAACCCCCTCCACATTTATTCCAATCCCCAATTATCCTTCCCCATCAACCTACTCAACCAAACGAACAATCCGCCTTCTCTGAGTTAACAATCCCTTAGGAAACCTCTAGTCCTCGTCTAGTGCTCTGGAATAGGTTGGACATGAAGTCTCTGAATTGGGAAATCTAGAGCTAAGTTGTAGGCCAGGTTTCTCCTGCTCACTGGTCTACCGGGTTAATGACATACAAGATTCATATTCGGAATAATGGCTTCACACTCCTCTGTCACAACATCAATTTCAACTCTCCAAGGTAATGTCAAGGTTCATGGTGAAGGAAAATTTGAATAGTGTAATGGTATAAGGAATGAACCCCTCTCGAGCTTTCATTTTTACTTTTATAGGCATGCATCATATTGCCATGTGGCCTATCCACATGGAGTCACTCTTAATCCCATTTTCATAATTAAATAATGCTTTAATGAAATAAAATAGGTTCCTAATCTTGTATTAATAAAATATGATTAAGTGGATAAAGGCAGGGACACGATCTAACCCCCTCCCCTTGGTCATTAAGTAGGCTCCTAATCATGGCTTAATAAAATATGGTTAAGTGGATAAGGTTAAGGACATAATCTAAGCCCCCCCGCCCCCCTTGGTAATTTGCATAATCCCAGTGTCACTTCCCCTCTCGTGGATTCATAGGCCCCCATCTCTTCTTCATCCTTCTTCCGCTACAGCCATTTAGAGATTTTTCTATTAATTTAAAAAATATACACATTTACATAGTCTTGGCCATACTGACCATTTGTTTATGGCTTCTATCATTTTACATCAATATTTACAAAATTTACATCATGGGGTCAAAATGAGGGTATTACATAATACATGATGCAGAAAAAACCAGAAAGGCTAAAGAAGAGAAGAAGAGGAAAGATATGGAGGCCAAGAAAAAAAAACCAAAAGTTGAAGCATTAAGACTCAAACAAAATCAGCTACAAGAGTCCAAGGCTAGAGAAGTTCAGAAATTGGCATTCCTCTATATAGAAAGGATACTATTGAAACTTAGGGAGTTTCTATGTTTTCCTCTCCTATTAATCCCAATACACCAATTACTACTTTAGAAGGTGACTCTTCTTCTTCAGAATTGGTTATTGTTGATCATGTTATAGTATCCTTGGGAGATTTTTTTTTTGTAAATCTTGCAAAGGGGTTGTAAAAGGATCTTCTAAAATTAAAAAAGTTGAAGAAACTCCAAGGAAAGAAGTATCATATCAGATGATAGAGTGGAACATCACCAATCAGGATCCACAAAAATTGTAGTAGATACAACCTTTGCATCAAGTGTCTTTGTTGATTCAATGAGTTAATTGCTACAATAGATTGGTACAAAGCTCAAATAATTGTTCTAGAAATTCAATTGGAGTAGTAAAGGATTCAGATGGAAGCTATACATATGAAACAGGTCACTGAAAGGGATGAACAACATGATGTTTAGATAGATTCCTTAATGAAGGAACAAATGCTAGAAATTGAAAAATTAAAGACAGAACATGAGGAAAAGATAGCCACATTTGAACAACAAGGATATTAAGTTAGAGAATTGGAAGAAAATATGCATTCTCTACAAGTTCAATTAGATGGGAAAAATATTGATTTGAATGTTGTAAGGGATGAAGCATTCAGGGAAAATGAAAATATGAAAGATGCTCAAAAAATATTCTTCACAAAGCTGGATGAATTACAATAATGTTATTATTATTTGACTAAGTTATTTGATCATGTAGAGGTATAGTTGGATGAAATAAAAGTTGCACATAATTTGTTTGATGAGATCCTAGATTGGAAAAAATAGTAAAATCAATCCCCATAGTCACTCCCAAGGATTAACCATAGGGGAAAGGGAGAAACTCAAGTTCTACTGGACTCATGGAAAGCCTATTATGAAGAGATAGAAGAAAATGTTCATGTAGATACTAGATCATGTTTTAAGACATGGAATTCACCAGGAAATATTTTATAAAAATTTGGCATGTCAACAATGGATGAGTCGAGTCAAGTTGTTCCAATCCAATGGTAGATATTAGAGGTGGAGCTAGTTAGAGATAATATAAAATAACTCACTAGTCATCTAACATAGATAAATGAATATGTTTTGAATAATTTTTAAATTATGCCAATCAAGCTAGCCACTTTGTATGACATCTACGTATAGAGGGCCCATAAGGATCTAAAATGAGATATTTATGAAAATATTCACAATGGAGAAGTGCAAATAGAAATTATGAAGTCCAATCACATTTCTCAAATTATAATCAAAGATCATGAATTGTGCAAATCATATAGGGAAGGGCTGAGTTAAGAATTTTTTGTAATTTTGTATGAAAAAGATGTTGTACTAAGTTGGTTAAGTTAGTCACTTGAACTCCCTTCACTCTTTGTTTTTAAAAGGGAGACATTCAAAGAGAATTAGGGAGGACTTTTGGTGCCGAAAAACCATTGTAATATTTTTATTTTGAAGGAATAAAAGGCTAGAAGGACTTGTAGCCATTGGGTATTCCACTATGTATATTTAATAAACTTCTTTTATTATAGTTTGTCAATTGATGACAATGAGTACTATGCATATGAATTTATTTTGTGTACATTATTTATTATAATTAATTGTTCAATGGTTATAACTTTATGCAAAGGAAATGGTTGTTGGTTGTGGATCCTGATATTCCAGATTCAAAGATGGCATTCAATTGTGTTTGTACCTCAAATGTACTGTACACTCGTTCCCCAACATTGGGGTTTAGGGGCCGAGAAATTTTTTGGGGATGTTTGTTGGCCAACAGTTTTGCGGACCCATGGTATTGGGTTAACCACAGTATTTTCCCATGGTATTTCTCCTATAAAAGAAAATCATTGTAATACGGTTGGGCAGGGTATGTATTGTATTGTAACATTGTAAACAATCTTTGTGATTGTGTGAGAGAGACTGTGAGAGCGAGAAGAGGAAGTGCAACGGTATTGCTGCAGGTTGTATCCTTTCATCTTTCTAGACATTATCAAAAGGATTGGCGATTTTTGTGTGGACGTAGACCATTGTTTGGGTGAACCACATTATATATGTGTCTCTCTGTAATGTGTTTAATGTGTTTTGCATCTTGTTTAATGATTTAACTGTATATGTGTTATTGCTCAGCGGTCTTGTTTTCTAACAATTGGTATCATATCCAAAAGGTCTATTTGGCTTGTAAACTCGCAGGAAAGAAGAGTTCCTGGTTCGAGTGGGAGCAATGACATAAGAGGGAAAATTTAGGGTCAAGAAATTTAACAGCCAAAACTATCAGTTATGGAAGATGCAAATGGAGGACTATCTGTACCTGTCGTTGGGCGGAAAAGAAAAACAACCGACGATTATAAAGGATAAAGAATGGAAGGTTCTTGACAAAAAGGCACTGGGAACAATACGGTTGTGTCTGAATTCGTCGGTGGCTTTCAATATTTCAAAAGAAAAAACAATAGAGGGTGTGATGAACGCATTGGGTAAGCTCTACGAAAAACTCTCGACTTCCAACAAGTTATTTTTAATGAAGCGTTTATTTAATATGAAGATGTCAGAAGGTGGATCTGTTGTTGACCATTTAAATGAGTTTAATACTTACTAGTCAATTAATTTTTGTAAACGTGAACTTTGATGATGAGGTTAGGGCTCTTCTAATCTTGTGCTCATTTCCAGAAAGCTGGAATAGTTTGGTCATCGCTGTAAGTAACTCTGTCCCTAGTTCAAACACTCTTAAGTTTGATGATGTTATTGGTGTTATTCTTAGCGAGGAAATGCGAAGAAAAAACACAGGTGAGACATCAGGTAATGCGTTGACCATGGAGATCAGAGGGAGATAAAATGGGAAATGAAGGAGGCAAGGAAACCGTAGCAAGTCTAAAAAAGGCAGATCCAAGTCTAGATTCAAAAAAATGGAGTGTTGGCACTGTGGTAAGAAATGACATCTTAAGAAAGACTGCAGAGCACCAAAGAAGAAAGGTGAGAGGAAGAAAGATACTACTAAGGAAGCGAATGTAGCAGGGGATGTGTTACAAGATGCTTTAATTATTGCATTAGATAATACTAGCGAACACTGGGTAGTAGATTCAGGGGATTCATGTCATGCTACACCCCATAGGAAATTCTTTCATGATTATGTTCAAGGGGATTTTGGACATGTTTTATTGGGAGATGATAAACCATGTAAAATTGTTGGGAATGGTAAGGTACAGATTAAGTTAAATAATGGAAGTGAATGGATGCTAAAATATGTAAGGCACATTCCTAATATGAAAAAAAATCTGATCTCAATAGGGCAGTTGAGAGATAGCGGTTGTTTTTCTATGTTTGGAGTAACGTGGTGGAATATCACTAAAGGATAATTGGTAATAGAAAAAAGAGATATGGTAGGTTCGTTATATTTATGTCCTCATAATACTGATTATTATATATCTATAGCTTCCACAGAAAGAGGTGCGGCATTGTGGCATCATAGGCTTGGCCACATGAGTGAGAAGAGGACGCAGATTCTCCACTCAAGAAAACTGCTTTCAGATCTAAAGCAGGTAAGTTTGAAATTCTGTGAAAACTGTGTTTATGTAAAACATAAGAGTTAGATTTCTCAAGGTTGGGAAACAAAAGAAGAGTGAAAAGTTAGAGCTTGTCCATACAGATGTATGGGAACCAGCTTAGGTACAATCTCTTGGTGGCTCTCGTTATTATGTTATTTTTATTGATGATGCAACTAAAAAAACTTGGGTTTATTGCGTTGGATAGAAATCTGATGTGTTTGAAACTTTTAAGAAGTAGAAATATTTGGCTGAGAATGAGACAAAAAAAATGTTGAAATGTCTCAGATCTGATAATGGAGGTGAGTATTGTAGCAACACTACAACAAATCCAGGAATTAGCATCCCATTTAGCGTCTCTTTTTAGTGTAATTGTTTTTTACATTGAGTGGTCAAACTAGACGCTAAATTGGACGCGTCATGGACAAAACTTAAAGCGTTTCAAAAAACGTTTTTTTTTTGCTTCCTAAATAACATCCTTTATGACGTCGAAAAATAGCGTCTATTTTTTTGCTTCTAGGATAGCATCCAACTTTGCTTCCTAAACAACGTCGAGGTTTGCTTCCTAAATAACGTCATATTTTGCTTCCTAGCGAGTGTCTGCTTTTGTTTCTTAAATGACATCCCCATTAGTGCCTTATTTGCATCCTTAATAGCACCATGTTAGCATCCAAATTAGCATCCAATATTACATCCATTTTTGCTACCACTTTAGCATCCCATTTTGCACCAATTTTTGCTTCTTTTTTTGCATCGTGTTTTACTACCAAAATGATGCCAAATATTTCTTCTATTGTTGCACCATATTTTTCTTCCTATGTAGCGCCATGTTATACATCCAAAGTAACGTATTATTTTGCTACCATATCAATGCATTGTTTGGCTTCATCATTAGCACCATGTGTTGCATCATTTTTAATGCCTAGTTTCACGTCTTATTTTGTTACCATATCAACGCCATGTTTGGATTCATCATTAGCGCCACGTGTTGCATCATTTTTAATGCCTAGTTTTGCATCTTTCATTTTTTGGTCACTAATTTAGTCGTTTTTAGTAATTTTATATACGAATTTTGATCATTTTATTTGGTCACTTATCTCTTATATTTTTGTTACTAATTTAGTTGCTTTTAACTGATATTATAATATCATTAGGGCATGGAGGAATCGAACCACCAACCTCCTGCTTGTAAGGCAGGCGCTCTTCCATTGAGCTAGCACCCTTTAAGAATTTCAGAACCTAACTTACAGAGTCCTTTATAATGGTAAAAATGATCAACACACAACTTTGAGTATCTAATGGTCATCAAAGGATGATAGATTGTATAACTTCACAATAAATGATCAAGCAGGTGATGAAATCCATAAACATTTTCTAGGAGTTTTGAACATAACTTAAGAAATTGGCTTAATGGGATTGCAAAAATCACTATTCTCTATCAACTGTAAGTGTACCACTATATGAACCTATATGCAACAATTATCTTAGTGTGGATGCCAAGGATATGATAGATAATAGGGCCATGTATAAGTGGAGAAATAAGGAAAATCAAAAGAGGATGATCAACCCAATAGTTGGTGCTTCACATGGATTCTATCCACCATGGAATGAACAAAGTTCCTTCTTCCATCAAGGTAATGAGTATCAAAAAGTACAAATGGTTAGGATATATTGTGATGCCAATTCATAATTTTTATTTGCTTCCTAGGGTGATGTTGCAATGCTTGCATTGGGAGATCTACATGATCTCCAACAACATTGGATATACGCATATTCATGGGACCATAGAGTATAGGATGAAGTTGTCTTTTCTCACCAATATGAAAATTGATATGAACAAGCTAACTAAGACACTATTTGTATGTTATAATATACTAGACACAATTTGTATGTTACAATATAGCGTATTTGGCCATCAAAAAGTGATTCTGGGCATTTCAAACAGTCATTAAGAAGTATGTTGGGCATTATCTCTTTAAAGCAACAACACTAGGCACTAATTCCTGGCAAGGAACATCCACATAGCAAGCATTGGAAACAACATTAAAAATCAATATGAACACATACAATTGTCTTAGGTTGTTCAGGGCACTTTTTCAGATCATTGCAACTATAAGCATGCCTTCGAGAAAAAGTAAGCAAGCCAAAGAAAATTGTGAGATCATCTACAGGGATAATAAAGGTTGTTGCAAGGGTGAAGCAGCCCTATTCTAGGGCATCCTTTTACAACAAACAACAGTACACATGTGCGTTGAATGTGTCAAATATCTTGGATGAGAGATTTTATAGTGCTTTTTTGGAGTATCTCAAAGCACGACAGATGCCTGAAAATAGAGATTTGGGGCAATTTGAACAGCAATAAAAGTATTTTTGGGTGTATTCTAAACAATTTTATCATCAAAACAATACTTCAGACTTATGAATAATGGATCTTAAAGGAATTTGATAAAAATTATGTTCATGTTGTAAGCAACCATTTATACATTTGTATCAACTGCGTTTCCTTTCAGCAGATTTCATATCAAATTACTATGTCCATGGAATTAACAAATGGAGTTGAGAGTTTAAAACATGTAGCAGACCATCTTGGAGGTCCTCACTTTAGGAACAAGTTTCTTCATCAAGTAGTAGGTTGGTCTCTTTGTAGAAGTAGGTTTGGGCATTGAAAGGCCATAAAGAATAAATTATGGATTAATCACAATAAGAGTTGACCACTTATTAATAACTAATAGCATACCAAGAGTTGGCCATTTATTAATTACAATCACCCAAAAAACAAAAAAAAACTAGCATAGATCTATCTTAAACCTAGATTGCTTAAGCAACAAGAGTTTTACAACTGTGGAGCCCTGTCTAGGGCCTTCTCAAAGAAGTCTAGCTCTGTTTATGGCATGTCCCATCTAGCTGCAGCCTTGTAAGGGCTAATATCCAGCCACCGAATCTGTTGGGAAGTCAAGCAGTCAAACAACACAGTCTTGTAAGCGTCAAGCATTCAACAACCCACTCAATCTGATCAACAACAGGCTTTTCCTTAGTCAATGGCAGCCTCAATTTTGGGTTTGGAACAGTGGTAGTAGCTCACTTGTTCAATACAATCATGTTCTATGGGTTTTTTTCTCTTCGTATGTGTTCCCTAGAGGCAACTTGATTGTCATGTAAAATTCTACTCATTATCTGCTCCTGTACAAACTCAGTCAACTCATTTAGAAGAAGAATTATTTATTATTTAGGATTTTATTCTTTGAAAGGTTTCCCCGTAAAAACCTTTGTGTTCTTGCTTATACTATTGATTAGCTACTATCTACTTTACTATTGCTACAATCTCAGATTTACATTTCTTGAAGTCTGTTGAAGTTAAAAAGGACTACTACTGCTATTAAATTAAATCCATGTTAAGGTTAGAGACCAACTTAAGGCACATGGGTTAGATGAATGCATATTTGGGAGTATTGCTTGCAAGAAGGATATGACATGCCATAGGAAGATCTGTAGCTTTAAGTTCTTCACTCCAGTGAAGAAATAAATTGTTGAGAGAATTGGAAAACCTTGCTTTTGACCTCAACAATATGCAAGTGTCTAAAGATAATGTGGCTAAGGATTCACTGCTTATTGACAACTAGAACCTATTCAGTAGTCTAGGATGGTGTAGATAACCTAGTAACAAGACTTTAACTTTCCAAGTCTACCAACCCACTATAGGAACAGGTTGGTCCAACCCAAACCAGATCGGTTCGACTCTTGTTTAGGTTGACCCACCAAACAAACCAAATTCTCAAAACCCACCGAGATCAAGCGAAAATAGCAAGTGCAAACAAAAACCAACAAGTCATACAAAAAAACCACCGAATCAAACTAATCTTTCATGTATAATCTAAAAACATTATTTTACTTGAAAATCTATATTTTTTTTGTATTTTCATGGTGTCAAGTCTTTTCCCGATTGATTCATGAGTCTTCGTTGGGTGCCAACTCAAGTTTGACTCTTCGGCAAAAACGAGTCTCATCCCAAATAGTTTGGGTGCCAACTCAAGTTTGCTAATTCAGACAAATATACCAACATCATTAGTGTTGATTCATGCTTCATATGTTAATGATGAGGTGCAAGCAATAAAACAAATTTTGTGCAGACTTGTAAAGGCCGTTAGCCCCAAATCAGTATCCTACCTCAAAGACCAACAGGTTGATTGCAAGGGATAAATCATGGGACAGTCTCAAAGTCAAGCTGATTGAAGCATTCATTGGGGATGGTTTTGGTACGAAGATGATCTATATAAGCATTGCTGAGCAAAAATGATGCACTTCTAGATGACAAGGATACACTTCTAGACTATGTCACAGGGTTCGCCGATTTTGAACCTTGAGGTTCGAAATTCGGCGAACCTCAAGGAAAAACCAAAATTCGTTGAAGTTTGGGTTTAGGTTCGATCATGAAATTTACGGGTCTGTAGGTATGTCGAGGTGGCAGGTAAATTCGTTGATGTTCAGGTTGGGATTCGGCCACAAAAATTGTGAGTTTGCTGGTAGGCAATGGAGGCGAGTAGTCCTCTGTCTGGATGGTGCTTCGCTTTGTATATGTCGGCAAAATATCCCACGGGCCTCAACTGTTCCGACTCTTAAATTGTGCCATTATGCAGACATGTGCAGACGGGTGTTTCCACTTGGAGCAGCCATTGTGCAAACAGGTGCAGACGGGTCTTCCCACTTGGAGCAGCCATTGTGATCAAGCGGATTTAGACAACCTGTAACCAGTGTCGAGGGTTTGCGCCATTGTGCCTGACGGAAGTCACTATTAAATGGATATAAAGTTGTAATGTGTATATCAAATTTATAGAATATTATAGTGTTAAAATAAATGGTAAATGTTTTTTATTTTTTTCTATATTATACGTTAACTATTAATTAAAAATAAATCATCTTTGATAAGTTATTATATTAAATATTAAATGTTTTAATATATAAATTAAAATTAATATATTAAATACTTAGTGTTTTAATGTATGTATAGTAACTAACAAATGTTTTTTAAAATATAAATGTATCAATTGTATTTATCAAATATATTTATTATTTATAGAATATAAAAAAATATCACATCGGTTAATTTTATAAAATATTTAAAATTTGAAAATATGTATATCGGCGAACCTAATGTCGAACCTCATACCGAACCTCATAAAAAAAATCGAATTTGAACCGAATTTCAAGATCGTCGAACACGAACCATGTGACATAGCTTCTAGAGAGGCTTCCAGATGACAAGGATACACTTCTAGATCAAAATTATTTACATAAATAACCAATGAAAAGGGTTGCCATCTATATAACCTGGATTTTCAAGTGACAAAGAACAATGATGTAAAGAAGGATGCTTAATAGAGAAGATGTTGATCTCGAACTCCATTTAAACTTTAAAGTATGTTTCATTTAAAACTTGGTCGCTGACGAGCTTATCTTTAAATGCTTGCATAGTATACCCAAACAAGTAAATCAATAACAAAGGGGACAACAGATCCTAATTCATCTGTGACCTATCTAGAGAATCACCAGGGATATTATCCTCATCCTGCACAAATACAATTCTTACTGGCCATCTCTAAATTTCACTATCTTGAACTTTTCCGATTGAAGATTAGATTGTATAAAGGGTTCCATCATTTGGATTGTATGGATCTGCCTACCAATATGTGCTAAATATATGGAAGATATATATTCCTACTACATTAAAGAAGTCTTTGCAGGAAGCTTATCCTCTTATATAAGATGAAAATATGGATTCAGATCCCCCATTCCTTATCCTCTTATATAAGATGAAAATATGGATTCAGATCCCCCAATTACAAATTCATAGCAAGCAGTTCGAGAATGAGATAAAGACCTAAAAGCAAAGGAGGCAAAACGATCTGTATGACTCGTCTAGAACCTTGGGTGGACTGTCCAATGCAGCTTAATGCTTTTGACTAACTGGTTAGTTATATTTATTTGAGCTTGGATACGGTACGACTCTTTACCCTCGGGTTTATAATAAGCGCTTTCGAATCTCACCCAATAAAAGAAAGTCACTAATTCCTCACCCACTTAACCAAACGCGAGGAAGAGAGCCACATCCATAAACAACCTTCATGATTGCATAGAGTCCTACAATGCCGTAGACACAGTGAGACAGATCCCCTTGGACATAATATTCTAAGCACCTGATCCGTTAGAGCGATTGATCCTAATTACAAGTTGTTATTTCCATAGATGGATGGGTTATCAAACTGAAGTATGGTAGAGTACTTTCCGGCAATGAGGGTGTTTTTCCCTAAGGCTTCTCTAACCAACGAGCATGTATTTATTCTCAGTTTCTTTAAAGCGAGATTACACTTATATGGCAAAATACTTATGCAATTTAACAATTGTTTTCCATTGCCTCAGATCGACGACATGGTGAATTTAGGACTCATAGATGCACATTCCATAACTAAGACGCAAAGCTTGAAAACACAAGGTTTTAGGGCGGACAGGGGTCAAAGCATGACTCGTACAACATTCAAAGTGTAAATATTTATAAAAGAGGGCTCAGAGGGCCATGAATTCGCGAGAAATCCAATCAAAAGAATATAGAACCCAAGTCCCTGATATGACATGTCCCTACTGTTAAATCATCAAGAAAATATGGAGCAAATAAGAATGCAAAACTACCCAATAAGAATGCAAAACCAACTGACAGAAAAGGCTCACAAATTTGCTCCATATTTTCTTGATGATTTAACAGTGGTATCACAAATTTGCTCCATATTTTCTTGATGATTTAACAGTGGTATCAGAGCACATGAAGATCCCATGTGACCAGCAGAGTAGAAATATCAAAGCAAGTGATCTTAACGTGCCTGGTGGTTTGGTGATTGCATGGAAATCCGTTGGTATGATGTTGAATGATGAATACATGGTTGAAGATATGGTTTAGAAGAATAACTCAAAGAAGTGGAGGTGGGATGCTCAGCTTCGACCTATGTGAGACTGGTATGCATTTTATCTTTTTATTATTTGATTATGGAAACATGTAACAATGATTACTTTTTTAAACCCTATAAAATATTCATTGAAGAGAAGGAATAGAACGAGCGTCACATGTAACAAGCAACCCCATTCTTTTCATTGCTTCATCATCAGTCTTTTCGGAGTTAAATTTTGGGTATTAAAAGAAAAGGGGAAGTTAAAGAAAAGCTTGTAGATTCCGGCGACAGTCATCATGGTTGTACGAAGAAAATGCCAAAGGAACGACATGAGTGCATTGCTATGAAATGAACAAGACGAATGTGTTGTCTGTTGTTTATTATTCTAAGAACAGTTGACTCTAAGGGATCGAATTCACTGAGAGATCCATCACGAGTCAGATATTGAGAGAATCCTGCTATTCTGAGGAGGAACTACCGCTTGTGATGAAGAAGAAGCCACCGAGTTGTTTTTAAGAGCTCATGAATTGAAGATAGTCATGAAAGAATAACGAGAGAGTGCTCCTGTGATTATTCCTGACACTGTTTACAAATGTGTGAAGAATTTGAGTTGGAATCCATGCAAAGGTGAAGTCCGAGATCGCCCATCTATGCCAGCCTGCCAGGTAAAGTCGGTAAAGACCCGTGTGCCGTTGTGGAGTTTGATTTACTGCCAAAATAATTAAATGAAAGAAACTTGTAACCGCTGAAATGGGTGAAAGTCGAATTTCTTATATATTTCGTGTAAAGGAGGAGCCCAACTGGACTGGCGAGTTGAATAAGAGAATCACTTCATATCAAGCGAATCTCTTCACCATTGTGAAATAGAGATTCTGCGTGGAGTGCACCACCGAGAGAAAAAAGACAAAAGGCATACATTGATAGAGAAAGTCCCATACTGCAGCCATATTGAAGATGGCAACCATATCCAGAATAAATTTGCATAGAAATCAAGACAGTTTCTAGCATCCACAATTTAAAAAAAAACAACATCCTAGTAATGATCCCAAAGTTCAATCAGAATCTAACATAGGCATTTGTTCTACTCTCAATTTTTGTTTCCCGATATCTTTAGTTTTGTGTATGTCAAAGAATAAGCTTACTTTATATTTATTCCTTTTAGGGACTCCAAGAATACAGCACAGGAGAACCGCCTTTGTTAACCGAACCTTACGCTATTTTGGACCAGACCCCGAGGTGGTCGTACCAGATGAGATGAGCCTTTACTATATACTTATTTTGCGCCTATTTTGGATCACTTAATTATGAGATAGTGATTTACCTAGGACTGGACATGAAATCATCCCAGATTACATGATTCAAATATTTTCCTGGAGCACTTTAAACGAGGGATGATTTATACTTTTGACATTAATAAACTTTTGACTTAATATACCAGCAAAGGTTCCGAAGTGCCCACTTTTTGCAAAGGTTCATAAGGCCTCTGATCTATCTTAAAACAGTTTTGAGAAGGCTGGATCAAGATCAAATCGATATCCATCTATAACAGGTTTTAAGATCCACTTCTTCTCTACATGACTCAGGAGCTTAACAATGAAAAAAAACTATCACATAACCAAAAGGTGAGCCGCGCTTGCTAATTGCTCAATGCCATCATATCCCCTGAAAACTTTCTAGAAGAAAGATAAAACTAACAGAAATGCAGAACTCCCACATATGGTTCATTAATTGTAATCAAAGCATGAAGGAAGACAAATTATTTACCTTTGCAAGAATCTGTTTGGAACTAGATCTAGGTAGCTGACTCCCAAAGAAATCAATGAACCTAAGATTTTTTCTTTGAAAGCGTTGCTTTTTGTTCAAGATCATACAGAGAGCCTGCGCTTTCCCTAATTCAGTAAACAATAAAAATACTCCAAGAGAGACTGATATTATGTAGAGAACCTAAGATTATGCAAAGATCCTGACCTTTCATGCACGGAACGAGATTCGATTTCCAGCCTTTCCATAGCGAACCTTGTTTCCTCCAACTCTCTGTGAATATCCTCCATTTCTCGATCTTTTCCCTTAGGTTTTGCTGATGTTGGCATCGCTTATGAGATGAGACATGCATTGAAGCATGTTGCTAAAAGACCATGTTAGTCAGTAACTGTGTAATTAACTATTATTTATAATGAATGGAATGAATGGCTCGCTCGGGAGCCCCCCCACACCCTTAATAATGAATTGGGGGGCGGGGTTGCATCGAATCTGAAACGCAATTTATATCTCATCTCGGGCTCAAAATTAAATGCTATAATCCTAATGGAAAAAAAAAATTAAGAGTCTTGAAATGTACAAGGTTTCCTGCCTCACCATACCCCTACCTGGGTATCAAGCACATACATGCATTTATCAATTAGAAACATATAAACTTATTATATCAAAGCATGACTGAAGGAATATTTACTCGGATTGGCCTTTTTGAGGGTTTGAGAGGAGCTAGGGCTCGCTGTAGTGGCTAACTCACAGGACAAATGGAACGGTTTAAAAGATGCAGGGGAGAGAAGGACACAGGGTTACCGGTTTGTTTGCGGGCTGGATGTTCGAGGTGGTATGATGGCACTTTTTACTTTAGCGACGACGTGTAGCGGGGCTCTTCTGTATCGGCAGCTTAAAAGTACCGCTTTTTCCCGGGTACTGCATATTGCCTCTTTATTTTACGTTTTCATCTTTTGAGCTTTTACCAGGCAAGTTTCACCATCGAACACATTCCTTTTCACCTTTGAGCAGAGCATGCACCTTCCCGGGAGAAAAACGCTGCTAAGGTTCCAAGCAACTGGAGCATTGGTCATCTTCCGAAAATATACATCCAACCCCGCCGTTTTCATACATGCCAAAGTTAATCTAATAAAAAATTCAAACCCAAAGCCTAAAACTAAAACCCCAAATGCAATTTTATTTCATTTTCTACCTAAACATACTCATATTTTCTATAGATTCAAACTTCGGCTGAACGTAGTGCTGAATATTAAAAAGTTTTCAAGTTTTCATCATCTACTTACCATTTAAAGGCGGACCTGAGAAGCTCTGCGTGCCTCGCATGGCTGAAACAGGGTGATGTTCGATGGATTTGAATCGTTGAACGAGGGTTTCAAGTGGTTTATTGTGTACGACCATCACTTCGGTTTGTAAGGAGAAAAGGACTTATGCTTCCATGAAAAAGAAAATTGCCAATAGTCAAGGGAAATGGAGATGAATGAGCCGGTGAGATTGTCGGAGGATTAAGAGACCCGCCTTCCTCCCAAAATTTATATTTGCCGTTTTCTCCCTCTTTCTAAAAAGAGTTTTCACCAGAAAATTTATGTTTCTCCTTTCCCTTTTTTTCATTTATATTTCCCTCTTTTCATTTATATATTTTTCCCTTCTTTTTTTGAGAAAGAGGGTTTTCATTTATATTTTTTTCCCCTTCTTTTTGAGAAAGAGGGTTAGTGTGGATGCTGTTTTTATTTAAAGATTTCATTTTTCAAGCATAAAATTTTGTATTGAAGGGGAAAGCTTGAGAAGAAAAAAGCAGAGACAAAAAGGAAATTGCATGTCCCACACTTTTCTAGCCTTATTTTGAAATAAATATTAAACAATGTCACTTATAAGCTAAAGCCCCTTTATAAATTTTATAGGTGCACCAATACCAATTTAGTATCTAAATCTTGATGGCTTTAGAACCATTATTTCTACCCTCCTTAAAGATTGTTCAAATGGACCAAGGACTTGTAGTTTTCTTTTTGAAGTGTAGTTCCATCCCCAATATGTAATCAAGCTCTTCAGGGCATTCAAATTATGCCTTTGGTCCTTTCGAGAATGTCACTCAAAGATCCATTAATGCTCATTAATCTTATAGTGGGATGTATTCCCATGATATTCAACCCCTTACAACATATTATCATATCAATGGCATTTAGCAACTATTGAGAGATCCTATCCGATTTATAGTGAATCTTTCAAAATTCAAGAAACAAGGAGGTCCATAAACTATATAATTGTTCTAAGTTTTCTACCCCATTCAATGTCGATATAATAATCCACAATGCTTTAAACAATATTAATATTCTTTAATAATAAAAGGTTGATACTTGACACATTCCTTCAACAATAGAGCCATGTGAATCCATCATACATTCCTCTTCAATGAAAATACAATTAAAATGTAGCTTTATTAGGCTATAATTTATTGATCTTTGAAATAATTAACAACTAAAGGAAATTAATATTTAGAAATTGTAAATTTAAAAAGAAAGTCACTATATAAAAACAATAAATACTATGTAGTGGATGTGGTGTTTTCATATTTTTTTCAAATTAGTTAATGAGATATATGTACATAAAAAATGATTAAAGGATAATATTATTGTGTATCAAAATGATTATACAATAAGCCAATTACATATATACTCGGTTGATGGTAACGTGAGCATTCCTTCCATAAATTCACATAACTTCAAGAGAAACTTGTTTATTGTGCAAACAAATACAAGTTATTGTATCCATGCCAATTTTTTATTTAAAATTTCACTAGATGCATTAGGTTACTAGGGTGGCTTATACTAGCATTTACAATGCATTGTCAAGCAAGAGCACACGAGTGGGAATTCTAATTACTTGCACATCATATTTGGTTGTGCGAGGTGTTGACATTTATTTATGTGTCCTTTTATTGCTCAAACAACTAGTTTCTACCTTGTATTTGTGCCTTTGTCCTTGAAGAGATAATCTAGAGTTGCAATCGTGTAACTCTTTTATCTTGTTTGTGACTACTCCCATTGGTGAATAGGGACTGGTGTCATATTGAAAGGATGGGTGGTATGAGGTTTAAGTTGGAAGGGACTTAGACATTTCTTTGCAATCTCATTAGGTGCCTACTTATAATTGGGTAGTACAATCTTAAATTTATTAGACTTGATTCCATTTCTCATGTCTTCATCCATATCAAATAATTGGACTTCTTGAGAGTTCAAGGGTTCCACAGCTTCTAACATACTATAGGATCTTATCTTGTTCCTCGTTTTCAACCTCAAGAGATGATTGAAAGTTGACACCCAATCCTTTCCCTCTCTATTTATTTACCACTTCATCCTCCATTAATCAAACTCCTTGATTTTCCCTTGCATCTAAAATGGAATTGTGTTCCCAATAAACATGGAAGAAATTAATTTGAGGGAGGAATGGAGGTTTCATGAATTTTATAGAACATTCTCTGTAATATGAGGTGTTTGGGTGAATATATTCCCAAGATAACTTTGACAGTGATGGAGGAATCTCTAGTAATCATTATTCAAGTCCAAAAATATATTGATAGAAGTTGCAGGTCTTTCCAGGTTGCTAACCTCAACAAAATTATTAGAGGACATTCATAGAACCCAAGAGAATTTAAAATCTATGCATCCCCCAATGAGAACAATTACTCGTGTTATTTGAGCATGCTAAAGGTTCTTCTTTGTTGCTCCATTAAATATCACAAAAACCTAAGAAACAACTTGTTGAAGAAAAACACTAAAACCTAGACAAAATCATATAATGATAGAATTTGATAAGCTAAACTGAAATGATTGACAATTCAACGAGGAAAATAGAAATCCTCATAATATGAAACATGGAAATCTAGATAAAAACCTTAAATTGTAGCAGGTAATAACTTGAACCAAAATATTTAACATTATTTTCCTAGAGTTTGAGGATTTTGTATATCATGAAAGGAAACTATTTGAGTGATGAATAAACAACAAGAAAAGATACACAAAGCAACAAAATGGGGTCATCTAGAATAACAATCCAACCCAATTAGTAGCCAAGTGAAGGGTGACAACTTCACATGTTTTCCATTCCCTATTCAACAGACATCTAGGGAAAATCACCCCTCATGCATTTGTTTCCTTTATATACAAAGTCAAAGGTAGAAGGGAGGGTTGGATGTTATTTTTCTAGAGACAGTTTGTAACAGCAGCCAACCCCTAACCTAGTTCATAAGGTCATAGCTTAGGTTCATAAGGTCACAACCAGTAGTGACACACAGTCACACTAGCAGAGATACTTAGTTATACCCAACATAGACACTCAGTTATGCCCAGCAGAGACACAATCATGCCCAGTAGTGATACCCTTACCTGTCGATTAGGTGGAAACGCAATATTTCTTTAGAAATATAAGTTTCTTGAGGCACTTCATTCATGATTTTACTAGAGTTTTCAAACCTTTAAATCAAATAACGAATAAGGAAGTTAAATTTAGGTGAGATCCTCTTAAACATCAATATTTCAAATATATTAAACTAGCCATTGCATCTGCACCTTTGTTGATTACTCTTGACCTTTCCAAACATTATCATATTACACTAACTAATCAGAGGAGACCATTTCTACAATTATATTCTAAAAGGACAAGGAAGAGAATCTTAAACCAATTTCCGTTGTAGTACAAAATATAAAGATATATCAATTAAACTATTCCCAACTTGAGAAACACAGTTATTCTTTGTATAATCCACAGAGCTATTTCAACATTACATTCAAAATGCAATTTAAAATGCAATTATGGAACAATATTCTAAGTTCATTGTTGTGGTTGAATTTAAGCTTCCCTCTCTTTAGATAACGCTCGAAGGTGTGTAAGCATAATAGGAAATTGTTGTATAGACCAGTGAAATGGAGGAGCATTGAGGAAAAAGAAGCAAGATGCAACCTATGAATTATTATCGAAGCATGGGTGAACGAGCAATGTTTGAACCTAAGGAATCATAGGAGATTCAAGGGCATAGATGGATTGTCATGGTTTTTTATTTTGCATAGTAATGTAGGAAATATGCAAGAGTTATTTAGAAGGATCAATGTACATCTTAGTACCTTGATGGATTGGAATAGGGTTTGTGAAGGTTGGGCACTTGTCATCAGTGTAATCACAAGCTCTTTAATTTATTGTAATTTGAACACATCATTAATATTGACGACGAGTGTTATAGAGAGAAATTCCTATGGCTTGGGGTACGACAACAGACAGCTTGACTCTAGAAATCAATCCTTTCCAATATGCAATAGAAATTAAATGTCTAACACTAAAGGATCATACCTCGTACCTTATTCTGGACGATTGAAGTAGATCCATGTTGAGCTTTCCAATCTTCAGCTTGAATTGATAGATTACTTCCTCAACAACAAGTAAACAATACAAGCATTCTATATATCATGGTGTTAGATCTATTCTAGCATATATAATCAATAATGTACAAGCATTTGACATAATCCCATGGATAAAATATTCATTCAAACACACATTATTGGACAGGAAAAGATATTTCTATTAATATAAATCAGAGATTACAAGATACAACCTCTGACGGCACGTCTGTGAACCGGAGAAACTGAATCCCCCACTTGGGCCTCCACCATCTCAATCCTCCATCTCTCGATAGTAATCTCACAAGTAAAAGGCAAGCTTGGGAAGAACACACTAGTGCTCCAAGGGACAAAGGGATGCAGACTTAAGCATCAGTTCCGGAAACAATGGACTATAGTTTCTTTGCTCTCAATTCTCTCTTTTTTTCCTTCAATGTACTAAGGGGTTCCTTATATAACTTCCAAAGGGGTAATGAAAGGTCGAATCTGAGCGATCGCAAGGCATAGGGAAGGCCAGGAGCATGGGGGCGTCACCTAGGGACCAATATGATATCACGTCCGTTCATATTGGGGGGGTTAAAATTAAAAAATTAAAAGTTAATATATTGGTGGTATATTAAGGGTAAAAAGGGTTTTTTTAAACTATATAAATATCCAATATGTTGAGGGATATTTTATTCCACAATCCTACTCGCGCCCTTCACCAGTCCTCCAAGCCTGCCTGCACCCCTGCGTATGCTGCATAGGTTTTCCTGTGGTTTTCTGCCCGCGCCCTTCACCAGAGCTCCAAGCCTGCGTGCACCCTGCTTATGCTGCATAGGGTTTTCAGTGTTGCTAATCAAAACTTGCCTATATTGGTGATGCCGGTGGTGCTGGCTATCTATGGTAGGTAGTAATAGCTAGTGTCTCAGTGTGGTAGTATGTAGTAGATGGCGGGCTTTCTGGCTTGGCTGCTCTGACTATGGTATTATATTATCTAAGATCTGCTACCGAAGCTACCAATGGTGGTATTAAAACAGAGCGAAGGGAAGCTATTACTATTACTGGTGCAAAAACTAGTTCTGGTACTGGAGCTTAAACTGGTTCATCGACTGGAGCATAGCAGTTTGGGGCTCTTTGATAGCGTATAGAAGTGCAAGGTGGATAAAGAAGAAAGGGTTGGGGAGGTTTATGAAGGAACCACAGCCACAGGTCATTCTGTATCCACTCAAAGGTTTCTGATTGGGGACAATATTTCTACGCAGACTCGAATTGATGAAATAGGATCGGCCAGCTGAGCTGAAATATACAGGCAAATGATTCGATTTACAGGTAGTTTTGGGATACATGAATATGATTTTTAATTGAATTGTATTGCTGAATATAATCTAGTTTTTTGTTATCTTTCTTGTGTAAGTCTGTGGCTGAATCTACCTATAATCTTCTTGCTTTTCCTAATGATATTTTTTCATTTTTTTTTCAATCTGCCAATGTTTTGGGATCGTTTTCAATTGAATCATAATCATACTGGTAATGAGGTAGATAACGTTGTCGATTTTTTAATAGATTATTGTGGGTATCCTCTGCATTGGCCAGGTTTTGATGGTTTGATTGAATATTGAAGACTGCAGTTGTGAATCAAACTATGCGGTTAAGTATTTATTGTTGAGATATTAGGATTTCTGACTGAGCAGAAAAGATTGCAAAGAGGTTTTATTATACAAGTGTTGAATTGGGGTTTGATTCTTTTTTTTTTCTCCCTCGATTCGTTTAGAAGACAGACCACATACCAGCAAACATTTTTGCGCAGTGTAAAATGGGTTGCACAACAAGAGACAAATCTATAAGAAATAAGAGAAGGATTCGTTCAATTCCTCCTACTATGCCTGTTAAAATTGAAGAGAACCTATGCGATGATAGAAGAAATGGTGTAGTTGTAGAACCTTCTTCTGTTGCTTCTAAACCTATAAGATTGCTAGAGGGTGGTGGTGGGTTTGCTGGAGAAAAACCAAAAGAAAGGGAGAAGGATTCCGAGGAACAACCTGAAGAGGTGGATTGGAGTTATTGCATAGAAGATCAATTAGATGACCTTTTATTAAAGAATCTTGAGTATGTCTACAAGGAAGCAGTATGTAAAATCACAAATCTCGGGTACACTGCAGAGGAAGCTCTCAAGGGTATGCTGCAAAATGGTCACTGCTATGGGAGTAGTGATGTGCTTTCCAACATTGTTAGCAATTCATTGGCCTATTTGAATAGCAGTTGCAGTGACTGCTTTAATGAATATGATATTTCCTTTGGAGAGCTAAAAAAGCTAGAACAATATGTGTTGACAGGACTGGTGTGCTTGCTTTGCCAGGTGCGACCACAATTGAGCAAAGGGGATGCTATGTGGTGCCTCCTTATGAGTGATCTTAATGTTGGTCGGGCAAGCACATTAGAAATACCTGTATTACCACCTGGCGATAAAAAAACGATGAGTAAACCCAATGGGAATGGATCATCTCCTTCAATAGTGATTTCTATGCCATCACCAATCAAACCGTCTTGTTCATCTTCCAGTTTTGTGCCTGTAACTGAAACTTCAAAGCCTTGTAGGATGTGTGCTGAAACAAAGAAAACCTCTGGTCTGAATTTGGCACAAGATGGTACAATTGCTGTTGATACATCATCTTCAGCTCAGAAAGGTTTCACTTTTGATGCTGGGACATCACATGCACCTTCCACCACCACGACTCACTTAAACCCAAGTTTCGGTCTCTCTCCTTCTATGAAACAAGCTCTATTGAAGAAGAATGCAGCTACATTGTTCTCTGCCCGGTTTCTGTCTGATCGAAAATCCAAATCAGATTCATGTTCGCGATCAGCTGACAACAACAGTGAATGTTTGGTTCCAACAAGTGGAGTGCAAAACATACAAAGTGGATCAGGGAATTTCTCTGAGAAGAATCGGGTTTTAACAGGAGACCTTATTCACACCGAAAATGCAGCTCGTGCAACTAGTGCAGGCACTGCAGGTACAGAACTGTCTTTGGGTATAGCTTCTACCGTGGACGTAGGACAAAATCAATATAGAGGAGGGACTGGAAATTGTCAGGATATTGTAGGAGCCATTCTAGGAAGTTTGGGCACATGGGTATTATAGAGAAGTCTGATGGCATTGATCAACGGAATGAAATGATGCTGAAACTTATGCATCAAATAAGAGATTTAGAAATGCAACTTAAAGAGCGGATTGAATGGGCTCATCATAAAGCTATGCAAGCAGCTAGAAAATTGAGCAAATATTTCGCTGAATTGAAAACATTGAGGATGGAGAGAGACGAGACTTTGCGCTTGAAAAAGGATAAACAAGCTCGGGAAGACAACACAATGAAAAGGATTTCTGAAATGGAGAATGATTTACGGAAAGCAAGTGGAGATGTTGATCGAGCCAATTCAGCTGTAAGAAGGCTTGAAACTGAGAATGCAGAGGTGAGGGCAGAGATGGAAGCATCCAAATTGAGTGCAGCAGAATCTGTTGCAACATGTCAAGAGATTGCAAAGAGGGAGAAAAAGTGTCTAAAGAGGGTTCAGGCTTTGGAGAAACAGGAGTCCAGGATCCAGGATGAAATTTGTGAAGAAAAGCAGAAGATTGCTCAACTACAACAAGAATTGTCTCTCATACGGGATTTGCAGAAAGAAATGGAGGTGAGAGCACATCTAAATGTTTCGAATCTCAAACTTTTTGTTGACCATTCCAACATCTTGAATATGTTTTCATATTTTGGTTTAACACATCCAGAGCATGGTGTGAGAATGTTGAAAACTCTATTTCGTGTGTCCAGCATATCACCAAACTCTGTTAAAGAATTTGAAAAATTTGCAATGAAATTAATAGTGCATTATATCACATTGAACTGTTTAGTGTTTTCTTCTTGTTGAGCATGGCCGATTTGACAACAGTGGCACATATGTTGCATATACTGGTATGAACAGAATGTAACTTGTGGCTTAATGAGTGATGTACAGGAAAAATGGAAGCAGGAAGAGAAAGCTAAAGAAGTGGCAATTGCACAAGCAAAGGAAGAAAGAAGAGCAAAGGATGCAGCTGAAGCTTTTGTGAGACGAAGGGAGGAGGCATTGCATAGGAAAACATAAATCAATTTTCAACAACATAAGGATGATATCGAAAGACTAGAGCAGGAACTTGCTTGTCTCAAGACCACAGCAGAATCTTCCCAGCCAAGTGGCAGGCCAAATGCTCCATATGCAGTAACTGGGAATAGTGTAAAGAGCTCAAAGGAGATGAATGCCCGCTTGCATCGTGAACTAAACAAGTATTGTTATCCTTTCTTTCATTGTGTGATGAGGTAAATATTTTGTCCACAAAGAAGTGTTGTATTTGTGGGCATGCACATGCAGTATATTTTTAATTTGACTGATATTTGATTTCATTCTCTTTCGAAAACCTTGATTTCAGTCTCTTCCATAAAATTGATTTACAAGGCCAACCAAGTATGACAGTTATGTATATTTCACATCCATAGTTCAGGTTTATAATTGTCAGTACCTAAGAATTGTTTCTTGAAGTTTTCTTAAAGTAAGTTTGTCTTTTTCATAATCTCTGAAGTATTCCATAAATTCAATGAGTCTTAATAACAAATGTTTGATTTGGGCACTTACTAAAATGATTTATATGAGAGCTTGATTCTAGAGGAAGGAATCGAGATTTTGGTACTGACTTTGTTATTGAAGTTGTTTTAGTAAGTTATGAGAGCTTGAGTCTAGAGTAAGGAATTGAGATTTTGGTGCTGACTTTGTTATTGAAGTTGTTTTAGTGAGCAAAGGGGCATAAATGCAAAGACCAAGTCAGCAGTCTTGGATGCAAAATCTTGTTGTGGCATAGGCAAATCCTTTATAGACTTTGGTGTTTCCTTTTTTCTCAACATATCTGATTTCTAGAGTTCCATCTTCAGAGGACATCGATATTTTTCCAAGAAAAGTCCATTCTTTAATGAGAAATCTTTGTTCGATTGCCCCATCGATCTTCTCTCCTTTAGATTTTTTCTCCTGCTGCTTGATTTTCTGTTCCCTTTTATTCTTCAAAGTTGTTACAGGAAAAAATCACTTCGATACTATCTTTCTTTGCTATTTAAGGATTTTAGAAGCCAATTGCTACTGACATCTAGCAGTGGACGCTCAAGCAAATTACATGCAGACAGGGAAGTTCTTCACTGCACAAACGACAGTCATTTGTGGATGTGACATTTCCTTGTTTCAATCCATTAAACAATCCCAGTTGCTTCATGTTTTTGCACGTGGTGTACCTACATTCCTGGTAATCTACAATTTGGTTCATTACAGCCTTCCTGTTCTTCAATGAACGACAGTTGAAGTGGGTGCTTCAAGTTGTAATGTCTGGATTGTTATGCTCAATGATATTAATTGTTTTGGTAAATCTCCGGTCATTGAGTATGGAGTACTGAACAAGAGAACATAGTGCACATCAAGTAACTACATTTTGGAGAGCATGTTCTAATATATGTCAATTAATCCAATTGTAATTAAACTATGCGAGATAGCTTGATGGCCTCCTAATGGCAGGCCAAAAGCACAAATAAATTTTTTAATAACTAGTGCAACCACCTTTAGAGGAATTTTTCTCAACGGTGTTATAATATCTCAATTTAATCCAATTTCTGAACCTATTATTTAATGGGATGCACTGAAATTTTTACTTGTGATTCATAAAAAGTTAAATGGCCGCTCTTAGGTGGCTAGGAATAGACCTCAATTGTCACTATATGGCCGTTTTTGCTACCATAGTAATAAATTAAAAATAGATCTAGGAATGTGATCAATGCCATTTGCATTTAAACAATGACATTTACATCCACATCCATCTGTATTGGTTTGTCATGCTATCACCTAAGCCTTGGATTTTCCAATGCCATTGCCCTTGAGTCCCAATATTTCAACTTTCTCCACGATTATCCAATGCCATTACTCCAGTCCCAATATTTCAACTTCCTCTACGACCTGTATTTTTCTTTCTGTAAATCTAATACTGAATTTCTTAATTATCTTGTGTTGGACAGGAGAATTACAGACAATTTATAAGGTTTCTAAGGTTTATGTTAATTCAATTGTTCTCTTGGTAATTGAATCTATTTTCGACAATTCGTAATATTGTACCAAGATGAGGTAATGTACAATGCTTCAAGGAATCCTCTTCGAGTTAATGTATTCCATGTGTTGCATTCTCAAGTTGCTTTCAGTGTTATCCTATACCTTGATTTGTAAACTCATTTTGTTATAGCTTCTGCCCTCCTTGATAAAACATCATAGCTCTGGCTTCATTGGATCAGACATTATCCTATTAATTGTAGCAAGATCAAGAAAGATTGAATGTTTCCTATCACAACCCTTGTTTGTAGTAGGGATATTCACAGGTTTCATGGGCATTGTAATTCGAGCTCTCATAGGAGGTTTTCCCCTTGAAGAAGCTTATATAGGAGGTTCACTATTTTGGAGATATTTAATATAAGGGATATATTTTGTAGGTTTAATCCTTTTTGCTCTTGTATTTTCTTTTTTGCATTTAATTTCTTTGAATGACCGTGCTCTGCGATTTCTGTTGATTACGTACATTACAAGTGATATTAGAGCTCTTTCCTTCGCCAACATGTGTTTGATTTTAGAACTTTTAAAGGCTAGATATGTGTTTTGACATCTTTAAATAACATGAAGATCTATTATTTGACAAACAAATCTGCAGTTGGTTGGTTCCTAAACCATGTGCAAGGCCAACCTACCTTTCGACCATATTTTTATATAGTATAGTGAGATTAACATTGGGGATATCACTCTCTATTACTTGGGAATTGGGTAGTATGGTTAAGGGTATAGACTAGCCTTCTTAATGAGTACCTCAAGGGATTGGGTGAAGTATTATAGTGGAAACCTGCACATATATTAGAGAGCTATAACACTTGACACTCTTGTCCTTAGACTTTGCAAACCCTAGCCTTTGCAACACATGCCACAAGATTCTTACTTAAAATAAACTATCAATAATTTGGGGGTTCCATTAGTGCAATATTGCTCAACTAGGAGCAGTATTCCTATAGGACTAAAGAGTTTTGGGTCATGACAATACCCTTGCAAGAGACCTATCTCAAAAGATTCCTTGTGTAGCTCTGATTGCCATGGTACCACTCTCATTAACCATTTTTAAGTGGACCTGATAATACACTTGTTGGTGGCTTGTCTCAAAAGACTTATTGTGAGGCATTGATTGCATTGTTATAACACTCTAGCGGCCCTTTTTCGTGCTCGGGACTACTTATCTGAAATCAAGGCCCCATGGATGGACATCATAGTTGCCTCCCTAGAAATTTTAGTCAAAGAGATCATTGGCTGGCTACATAACACAACACTCAATCGTAAAAGCTTATGGAAGCTCCTTTATTGGGAAGGGGTGTAGGATGCTCAACTTGATCCCTCCCTTGAGGAAACCTTAGTAAAAGGGGAACATTGTAATCAAACCCCCTTTCATGACAACAATATATGAATTTTACTCATGGCATAATTGCTAGAATGTAAGTTGTTTATAAATACTGTACTTTCTCCAAGAGCATCATTTTTTAAACAATTGAGTTAAAAAGCTCTAACGTCTAAGATGATAGTGAGTCAATAGAATCTATTGCTCATGTGGGGAAGGTTTCGTGACTTCTTGATATTGCCTCAATGTCCATATTCCAATCTTAAAGGTGGTGAAGGGAGGATGGAAGCCTCGAGGCCCTTTGTTGATACAGGTATAGATCTATTTTTATTCACTTTTGCTAGCTTTCTGATAAAGTACCATTCCCGTATTTACAGGGGAATATTTCATAATTCAACTAGAAGAGTAGCAAGGAAGACTTCCTACAAAGGTGAACCCCCTTACACTTATTTATTCACTGTGATGTATTATCTTGTTTTGTATTCTGTTCGAAGTATTGTCTTTAGTGCGTTTACAACCATTAATTGCATGATGTCTCAACATGCTTAATTAGAACTTTTGATTACTATTCAGGTAATTGAAAAGTTCCCTCACATTGCACATTACAAGGCTCTTAAGCTGCCAGTTGGCGTGGATGCAAAGGGTTTGGTCAAATCACAACTAGTGATTGCATGCATTGATGGTAAAGAATATGTAACATTATATTTTCATTCTGATTGAGAAAAATATCTACCCTTACTTTTCAAGTAATTGACATTCCATCAACAGATATATCATATTTGCAAGGCACAACCCATGACCCCGAACATGTATTATATGTAATGTAGAGTCCTTACACTACCATTTTGAAGTAGCTTTCTTACTTCTGCCTTTTAACCTATGTTGCATTGAGTTTCTAGGATGGGGTGGTGTGGGGATGAAGGGATGGGAACATAGATTTGGCCTCCATTTCATTGTAAATCGTTAGAGCTCCATTTG
>LPNX010011567.1:8504-30938 GCA_001517045.1 Pseudotsuga menziesii | reverse complement strand
CCACCTCAATCCTCCATCTCTCGATAGCAAGCTCACAAGCAAAATGCAAGCTTGGGAAGAACACACTAGTGCTCCAAGGGACAAAGGGATGCAGACTCATGCATAAGTTTCGGCAACAATGGACTATAGTTTCTTTGCTCTCAATTCTCTCTTTTTTTCCTTCAATGTACCAAGGGGTTCCTTATATAACTTCCAAAGGGGTAATGAAAGGTCGAATCCGAGCGATCTCAAGGCATAGGGAAGGCCAGGAGTCAAATGAGTTGGATCCATGTCAAGGAAAACTCCAAAATGATTTGGATTATGCACACATCCCGATGTACGCAGTTTTAGTGGTCAAACCGGCGTATATACACGCTTATAGGTTTAAAAGTCGAGTGTATCATTTTTCATATGTTTTTAGGGATGATCAAGGAAACATCAAAGGACAAAAAATGGTCCATGGGGTCTAAGGAGTCTGCAACAGGACAGGGGAAGGCCATACAAAGTGTGATTCACCTGGAGTGGTGAAATCAGCTATAACAACGAGGTAGACAACTTAGTTTATCAATAACATTTTTCCAATTAATGTGTTTATCTATATATAGTAGCTAATATTTTTCAATAAATTTACCACATCCAACTTATCATTGAAATGATGTCGAGGAAAAGTTCCATTAATGTCACTCTAATGTCATTAAGGTCACTCAAATGCTATTAAGGTCACTCAAATGTTGTCGATGACAAGTGAATTTTAACGTCAAGTACATCATACATTGCATCATCATCATCATTGACATCGTCATCATCATCAACATCAATAAGTACACCATCAAAAACATCATGGTCATCATCATCCTCATCAATAAGTACATCATCAACCACATCATTGTCATCATCATCGATAGGGTCACTCAAATTCCACTATGGTTCATCATCATTCATCACCATTTGGATCCATGTCATGTTGTTACAATCACTCAAATGCCATTAAGGTCACTCAAATGTCATCAACAACAACTAAATGTCATTACATCCATTTAGGTGATATTAATATGTCTCTCATTTGTCATTATGAACATTTAAGTTCCATTAGCGTCGGTCAGTATCCAGAAGTATTATGACATGCATCATCATTGTGGACATCGATGTTGTCATCATCATCATCATCGATGCCATATGGTACATCAACATCATCCTGGTCATCATCCTCATTATCATCATCATCATTGTCATTATGGTCACTCATATGCCATTAGTTTACTTAATCACTCATCGCCATTAGGATTCATGTCATGTAATTGTTAAGTTCATTTATATGTCATTATAGTCATTTCGATGATAATAGGGTCGTTTAGATGTCATTACAGACATCTAGGTGCCAATTGAATCAATTAGGACCCAAAAATGCTACCACATGCATAATCATTGTTGACATCCACATCGTCATCATCATCATACAATAAATCAACATCATTGTCGTCGTTGTAGTCATCATCAATATAATTGCGATAATACTGAGCAAGGAACCCTACTACCTCACAAGAATGGATGATATAGTCCTATACTTATCAAATCATATCCATACACTTCATCATAAATATCTTAAAGCATCATCGTCATGTTGTTGGGTCCAATCAAATTCCATTAGGGTCTATCAAATGTTGTTGGGGACACTCAATTGACATTAGAGCAATTCAGGCAACATTAACGTAATTTACCCCTCATTAGGATTAATCAATATTCAAAAGTGCCATTATTACAATCATTTAGGTGCCACTATGATAAATCAAGATCCAAAAGTACTATCACATGAATCATGATCATTGACATTGACATTGATATATCTGATGTTATGTCGGATGTTTTCCAAACACAAATCCTAGCTCTAAACCTAGTGCAATTCCTAGTGCTATTCTGGATGTTTTTTTGGAGGCTATTATGGGCATTATATGGATTCTTTTTGGATGATAATTGGGACGCTAATTGGGATGCTAATCAGGATTCTAATTGGGATGATAATTGGGACGTTAATTGGGATGCTAATTAATGTCCAAAATAGCGCCAACTTTTAAAATGGGACGCTAATTGAGATGCTAATTGGGATGCTATTTGGGACACTATTTGGGACGCTAATTGAGATGCTAATTGGGACGCTATTTGGGACGCTAATTTGGATGTTAATTGGGATGCTAATTGGGATGTTAATTGGGATTCCGATTGGCGTCCAAAATAGCGCTAATTTTTAAAAAGGGATGCAAATAACGCCATTAAAAGCACCATTCTGTGGAAAAACGTCCACTTTGTCCAAAAAATGGTGAAAAATACACTAAAAGTGATAGTGGAGGCTAAAAAGGAAGCTAAAAGAGACGCTAATCATAGGGTTTTGTTGTAGTGCAAGGAGTTTGACAGTTACTGTTCACATAATGGGATTTGCAGAGAGAGATAGTCCCTGGAACACCACAAGAAAATAGTGGGTTAGAAAGGATGAACATAGCGATCATGGAGCATGCAAGGTGTATGAGATTACATGCAGGGTTGCCCTTACAGTTTTGGGCTGATACTGTAAACACTGCTGTTTATTTAATAAACATAGGGCCTTCAAGCACTTTGGATGGTAGGATTCCAGAGGAGGCATGGACAGGTAAACAGGTAAAATACTCATTTCTGAGAAATTTTGGTTGTGAATCATTCGTACATATTGATAAAGATGATAGAACAAAGCTTGAAGCTAAATCCAAGAAATGTACCTTTATTGGATACTGGATTGATGACTTTGGTTATCGCTTATGGGATTTTGAAAATCGCAAAATCATTAGGAGTAGAGATTTAGTATTCAATGAAAAGGTTATGTACAAAGATTAGCTGCAGGGAAAAAAAGTGGAAAAGGAAAACACAGAGTACACAGTGCTTGGTGAAATCAAAGAAAATGAAGTTCCAAAGGCACCAGAAAATCAAGAATAACAACAAGTACCCGAAAATCCTTCAAATGCAAGAAAATATACTAGGTTAATTAGACCCCCTGAACGATTCTCTCCTTCACTGTATTATTTATTGATCACTGATTTAGGTGAACCAGAATGTTATGAAGAGGTAATGCAGGTAGAAACTAGAAATAAGTGGGAGAAAGGCATGGACGAGGAGATGGACTCATTGGTAAGAAACCAGAATTGGGATTTGGTTAAGTTGCCTGCAGGAAAAAGAGCATTGTAGAATAAATGGGTTTACAGGTTGAAGGAAGAATATGGAGGCAAGAAGCGGTACAAAGATAGACTTGTTGTGAAGGGGTTTACACAAAAGAAAGGTATAAAATTTGATGAAATATTTTCTCCTGTTGTTAAAATGAATTCAATTAGAACTATTTTAAGTCTAGCGGCGATAGAAGATTTGCATCTTGAACAATTAGATATAAAAACAGTCTTTCTCCATGGGGATTTAGAGGAAGATATTTATATGCAGCAGCCACAGGGGTATGAGGTCAAAGGGAAGGATTTGGTTTGCAGGTTGAAGAAGAGCTTGTATGGCCTAAAGCAAGCTCCCAGGTAGTGGTATTTAAAATTTGATAAGTTTATGACAGAACAAGGTTATGATAGATGTCATTCTGACCACTGTGTTTATTTCAAGAGGCTAGATAACGAAAGACATATTATCTTGTTATTGTATGTGGATGACATGCTTGTTGCAGGGTCTAACATGCAGGATATAAATGTTCTCAAAATAAAACTAGCTAAATCATTTGCAATGAAGGATTTGGGTGTTGCAAAGTAAATCCTAGGTATGAGAATAACCAGAGACAGGAAAAATAACAAATTGACGTTGTCTCAAGGTGAGTACATATAAAAGGTGTTACAGAGGTTTAGAATACAGAATGAAAAACTAGTTACTACACCTTTAGCCAACCATTTCAACAACGGAAGCAGAGTATGTTGCTGCTACAAAGGCTAGTAAGGAGATGATTTGATTGCAGAGGTTCATGGAGGAATTGGGTAAGAAGAAGGAGAATATCAGGTTGTACAGTAGCATCCAGAGTGCCATTCATATTGCAAAGAACTCAGCCTTTCATTCAAATACTAAACATATACATCTCAAGTACCATTTCATAAGATCCGTTCTAGATGAAGAACTGTTAAAATTGGAAAAGATACATACTAGCCAGAATCTTGCATACATGTTGACAAAGGGAGTAAGCAGATAGAAAGTTAGTTCCTTCTCGGTTTCTATTGGCCTTCAAGCATGAGGTGAAAATACAAAATTCTTCGAGTCCAAGTTCCATATCATAGTCTAGCAAGTGCAACAACGATGGAGTTGTTGTGATCAGTCTCCAAGTGGGAGATTGTTGGTTGTGGATCTTTATCTTCTAGATTCAGAGATGTCATTCAGTCATGTTTGTACCCTAGGTGTACTGTACACTCGTTACCCAACCTTAGGATTCAGGGGCGAAGCCCCCGAGAAATTTTTTTGGGATGTTTGTTGGCCAACAGTTTTGCGGACCCATGGTATTGGGTTAACCGTAGTATTTTCCCATGGTATTTCCCCTATAAAAGAAAAGCATTGCAATACTACTAGGAAGGGTATTGTATTGTATTGTAGCATTGTAAACAATCTCTGTGATTATGTGAGAGAGACTATGAGAGTGGGAAGAGGAAGTGCAACGGTATTGCTGCAGGTTGTATCCCTTCATCTTTTTGGACGGTAATAAAAGGACTGACAATTTCTGTGTGGATGTAGCCCATCGTTTGGGTGAACCACGTTATATCTGTGTCTCTCTGTAATGTGTTTAATGTGTTTTTCATCTTGTTTAATGATTTAAACTGTATATCTGTTATTGCTCTGCGGTCCTGTTTTCTAACAATGGTTCATATTGAATAAATTATTTATTAATGTTTATGTATAATTGATGATTTTACCTATTGATAATAGTGTGAATTTCTTCCCTTGTTTTCAACATTATATTCTTCATAACTTTGTGTCCAACCCCTTTATATCATAGCTCCCGATAAGGATTATATTAGTTTAGGTTGACATTGATTAGGATAAATAAGGTTAGTATTTGATTTGATAATTTGTTTAAATAGAGTAAATTCACAATTATATTTTAGCATATATTGTAGTTATTGTTAATTTATGATTTACATAGACGTCATTGATAAAAATCTTAGTGGATTTTGGGCCCACATATCGATCGAAGTCTTCTATCCCAAACGAGAGTTAGAGTAATTGGGACTCGCACTGTGCATTCTCCCTTATTATTGACACGGGTCATTTCAGTCTGTCAACACATTGACGATGGAAAATGTTGAACGTCTCAAGTCAATTGAGTACATTGATGACAAGATGCATCAATAACATTATATCATAGTGAAGTGTTTCCTATATAAATGTAAACTCAAGGTCTTATTTGATCTCCCTAGCTCGTACAAAGACCACTCCATGGAAATCCATCAATGCACATATGTGATCTATCTATTCCTAACAAAAGCTATAATTTGTCCTGAATCATAAGCATGGTCTCTATATTTGAGGAGGTGCATTATCCTCATCCATATCCACATGTGATTGGGGAGGAATTTCCCGAACATACGTGCCTATAATTACAAAATAGTAGACAATAATAATTAGACAATTTAAACAAAATGTTACAACAAATTCCATGTGCAATAGATAAGAAAAAAATTGCAACTAATTGATCAATCAAAACATATCGATAATATTACTTCTAGAATCTAGCGGCTTGTCCTGTGTAAATAAGATATTCAAGCAACCTCATTGGTTTATCCATGCATCCATGTATTGTACAAAATCAAGGGTGTGATCATCCTCATTAACTAACAACTCCAATACATCTAAACTGACATGCCTATACGACCACTTTGGCTAGCCCCTATTGGGAAACATTTCCCCTTGCATCTGCAGACATGCATCAATTGTCAATCTAGGAGGGAGGTGGTTGAATATAATTTGAGTGATCAGAAACTGTAAGGACCCTCTCATAATCATATTGATCCCAATAAATAACCATGCACATATTTAAAATACCAGATCTAGAATTTATCAAAAAATATCTTTTATTGAATTAATCACAGCATATAAGTTCTTTACAACAAAATAAAAAATATAACAAATTGGTTAAGAACTTTGAATAGTAACTAATCGATATTGGCACATCGTATTCTTTTTAAAATCTAGAATAAAAATAAAGAACACCTCGGAAATCACATATCTAGTTCCATTCCTTTTCGAGTAGCAAACCACATAGTAGGAACAATCAATAAAAAACTCTACTAACGTGAGAAATTGCTCTTACTGTGGAATGTCGAAGGCCACAGAAGATGTCACAAACTTGTCTCTAAATCCACTCCTTGAATTTCAATCATCATATGTCCACCAGAAACCACCCTATCGCTCTCAAAAGGTACTCTTCTTTCCTTAGGGCCTAAGAGCGACAACATGGCTAAATGTAAGAAATCGTTAGCATAGTCAAGGTACGTAGGATGCTACTAAGAGGATCCCAACCTCGTTCGTACATTGACAACCCAAACCCTCAATAGGAATCATATAAATCTAGGATAAAATATGTCGTCCAACAATAGGGTAAAAGAGATGAGAGCTTCATGCTCTCTCCTTCTCTTTATATATTTTCGAGCTTTCCATGCATATCAACCATGCATAATTCCAAATTATTTTAATTAATTTTTATTTTATTATTCACCCACTAAGTGTCATTATTCTCCTCATTCATATTTTTCTAATTTTTAATTTGAGATTTATTCTCACCTTTTCTCCTAGATTTTCTCTCGGATGATTCCTTCAATTTCTCCTAATTGTGTGTGTGGGTGTGTTTACTTAATACTTGAGTTCATTTATTTTCTCTCTTTTTGTATATATTTGCAAGTAATAATTTATGATATTTTTATTTTCTCATAATTTAATTAAGATATTTTTATATTTATTTTAAAACACACATTCTTACACCCCTTTAGTATTTTATCTTTATTGTCGCGTTCTCTTTGCGATGGGAATATTAAGGGTGCCATGCTCTGTGCATTCCCTTAAAATATCCCTTTCATGGTGAGGACAAGTATGATGACTCAGACCTCGTTAACTCAGTCTAGCCGACCGTGTTGAGGGAATAATGGATCATGGGAAATAAGGTTGAGTCCTTATTGCGCACCCCCAGTCTAATCCTAGTGAGTGACCAAATACACAACCTACCCTCTCGAAAACACACATATGAAGAACACAGTCCCTCTCACTTTTTAAATCGTCATGTGGAGTAATTGCAAGCCTTACATCTTCTTCCCTTTTAGCCTCGATACTTGATATGGAGCGATTGGAAATCACAATCCAATACCTGCATGTAATACAATACATGCATCAAATACTTCTGATTAAAAATATATTCTATCAATTTTTATAAGGTCAACATCACTTGTCGTGGATACCCTGACTCAATCCAGAGTCTATGTAGTATCGACACCACCTTGCGTGACATGTACCTGTCACATTCGATAACCCATATATATGTATTAATTTAATCAACAAGGTGGTGTCGATACTACATAGACATATATGTATTAATTTAATCATCATTATATAATGGAATCATAAACATTTTATCATTATCAAATCATTTTTTCTTAACTTTATGACAATATAAACATATACTTGCCATTAACTCATAATTTCATGATTTCATAATAGATAACTTTAAAACATCCCACTTATTAATCAAAGCATTAGTTTCCACACATGGTCGGGTAATTCATCAACAAATTCCCTAAAAAATAACATATATGTATGTATGTATGTAATGCTCCTCATCTTGACCAGATTAGAATAACTCTTACAAGTTAATAACATTGCAATAAGATATAAATAAAGGGGATAGTATAGGACACATTATCCATCTTATCCCATGAACTCTATTATAACCTAATAAAGTGCAATTATTTATTTTTAAAATTCACACCTTCATTATATAACATTACAAATAATTTCATGTGGAATTCCTTACATAATACCAAAATTAAATACCAAGATATATTTTTCTTAACCCAAGAATATTATAAGGTACTGGAATTCCTTACGTAATACCAAAATTAAATACCAAGATATATGTTTTCTTAACCCAAGTATATTATAAGGTACATTATCCTAAAGCTAGACTTGGTAAAAGCCTTTGATGGAGTCAATTGGTCTTTTCTCAGACTCATTTTGCTTCAGATTGGGGTTCCTCTTCGGGGGGTTAATTGGATTATGGGTTGCTTGTCATCAGCAAACTTTGTTGTGCTGGTGAATGGAACTCCTTCAAATTTTTTCAATGCCTCTAGAGGCATAAGACAAGGCTGTCCCTTATCTCCCCTTCTGTTCATTCTCATCATTGAAGGTCTCAGCTTATTGATCAAGGATGCAAAGTCAAATGGACTTATCAGAGGTATTAAAATTTCACCAGTCCTATCTCTAACTCACCTTTTATTCGTGGATGATGTGATACTTTTGGGTACTGGAACATTTGTTGAATGGTTGGATTTTGAGGTCATTTTGGACACCTTTTGCAAGGCTTCAGGAATGAGCATTAGTGTAGAAAAATCGGGGTTTCTCTTTAACAACATTGAAGAGGGTACTCTTCTCAGTATAGCCCAGGTTTTACCATACAAGATGGAACATATTACAAAAGGATTTAAGTATCTCAGATATTTCATTAAACCATTGGGGTATAAGGTGAAATATTGGCTATGGCTGATTCAAAAATTTGAAAGAAGGATAAACCACTGGACTCATAAATGCCTTTCATTAGGAGGTAGACTGGTACTTATTTGAGCTATTTTATCTGGCTTGCCCGTTTACTAGTTGGCACTGGCGCTTTTACCTATTTTTGTTCTGGTCAGGCTCAGGAGGCTAATCTTTGCATTTCTTTGGGGGGGCCTTGTGGGATAAGAACAAATACCACCTAGTGAACTGGCAACACCTTTCATGGCCAAAAGAGGCAGGTGGATGGGGTATTAAAAATCTTACTTGGTTTAGTATTGCTTTGAGATTAAAAAACCTCTGGTTGGTCCTACATGGAAACGGTTTCTGGCACCAGGTTATTATCAGTAAATATTTAAAAAATGGAACAGTGGTGTTGTGGCTCAGGGACAAAAACTTTGTTGTTCGTGGTTCTTCCATTTTATGGAATGGGTTCCTGAATACCCTTTCTTGGCTCGGGAAATGCCTGGCTTGGCATGTTGGAAATGGACAGGATGTCCGTGTTGGAGCTGACCCGATTATCGACACTACTTCTACCTCTGATCTCCTAGTTGATCTTTGGGAATATCTTACAGATTATGGTATCACATCTCTGCACTAGGCACATAATTCTTTGCCAGGATCCCATGGATACTGGTACATGGCTGAGGATCTGGATATCGGTGGAAATTGGAAAGAAGCTTGGGATGATTATACGAGGGGTCTGGAACAAGGCAAAATCCGTCTCAATTCTACTACAAATTCTTTAGTATGGGCACACAACAAGCAAAATGGGAATGTATTGGCTGTCTTGGTTTACGATCTGATTGTTTGTTCATCCTCACCCCTGAACTGTGGAAATGTTATTGCCAATTTTTGGTGCTGGAAATTTCCTTTGAAAATTCGTTGTTTCATTTGGCTGGCTTTAGAAAACAAGATTCTCACTTGGGAAAATCTTCAGAAAAAAGGTTGGATCGGGCCTGGTATCTGTGCACTTTGTAAGTTGGGTGACGATTTTTTTTTAGCATTTGTTTATTTCTTTCTCCTTTATTAAATCAGTGCATTCCAGTCTTTGTGAAAGATATCACTATTAGCCTCCTTCACCGAACTGCTCCCTCAAAACGTTCTTGGAATGTTGGTTTGCAAAGTATGCAAGACACTCGGTTTGTAGCTAACTTCCTTTCTTTATTCTTTGGTGCATCTAGAAAGGTCGCAACCTCTGTTTATTTGAAGGGAAGATGCCATCGGTCCTTGGAATGATACACCAAATTAAATACTTCACTCATTTGTACTCGGTGGAAAAGTTAAAAAACAAAAAAGTCAGGATTGTTGGACCTGGTCCAACTCTGGTTTATCTCTTTGGCTTCTTTGATGGGACAACTGCTGATTATAATGGTGGAGTGGGCTTCTTTTTGGCTCTTGATGAGTCTCACAATTTTGAGTTTGCAATGGGAGCAGGTATATGCACAAATGCTAAAGCATAACTTATGGCATTATGGGATTTGCTGACTGTGGCAAACATCATGGGGATCCCAATGCTGAATATTTTTGGAGATTCAACAGTTATCATAAATTGGGCAAACTTTCATGCTTCACTGGATCCTCCAAATTTGAACCACTGGTGCATGGACACCATAAGACTAATATCTTGCTTTTCATCCTTGACCTTCAATCATACATATCGAGAACACAATAAGCTTGCAGACAGGTTATCAAAAAAGCCCAAACTTTGGGTCCTGGTTGTGGCTCCTTCTCTGAGTTTTTTGATGGCAATTTTGTCATGACTGATACCTTTCAGCTCTTTTGAGCTTGGTGCAGGAGCACTGCTCATTTTTTTCAGCACCTTTTCATGGTTTTTTATAGTTTATTTGGAGTGGGCTTTTTCTGATATCATCTCTGCTCAGCTTGTATCCTCGATATGTATGATTGATGGGCAGGTCATGATTAGGAGACTTCTTGTTTCAGGGTCTTTGGAAGACCTTCAGTCTATTAGAGCGATGTTTCTGCTTCCCTCTCCATTGCTTACTCAAACTTGTTGAGACTGTTTCTGGCTGCTTGCTTAAATCAACATACTCTTTGTGTTGTTTGATGGGCCCCAATAATCAAGATGTATATCAGATGTCCTTTAATTCATTAATGAATAACAAGGTCAAGCTTTTTTCTTCTAAAAAATATACATTATTATGAATGTAATACAATTACCTAATAATATTGCATATGCAAAAATAATGGTAGGATGCAAAAATGATCCGATGAACATATAATCCTACTTTTGAAACTCTCTACTTGTAGGGATCATGATATACCTTACAATTATAACAAAATACAATACATTATATACAATGCCAATCCAATTATTACATATACAAGTGATTATAAATGCAATGCTAGGGATAAGGCATTTGATTCCTTTTATGAGAGCTTCTAAATATATGGAGCCATTGGGACGGTTCAATTGTTAGATAGTTATAAATTACCTTACGCTGAAATCCATGTAATAGTAACAGTCTTGTATGAAGGCCCTTAAGTTAGTAACTATATAAAAATACATGCGACCTTTATGAATTACTACACTTCCATATTAATGGCATAACATAGTGATGATGATACATCAATAAAAGTTTTATTTATTTATTTTTCGATTATTGGGTTAATTATATTGCTAGGTGTTTTTATTTGAGATTTTGGGGTGGATAAGCATTTAAGCTTTTTTCTAGATTGCATGAGTATGAGACAAGTGTATTGTCCAAATTAATTTTATGGTAGTCATTCCAAATCCAAAATAAATAATTACTAGCACACCCACATAGTTTGTGGTTGGATCAGGTGCGTAGGGATCAAATGGTTAAGAAATAGTTATGGAATGAAAGACAATTTGGATTCTTTTTTATTCCTCATATTCTTGTATTTAAATATGTTTAAGTGTGAGTTATCCATGCCTAGCTACATGTTATCATTGTTATTCTTCTTGTTATCCATTTATCAACTATCAGTTATTTTTTATATTCCTTTTCTTTCTATCTGACATTCTTCTAGTTATATGCCATGAACTTATCCGCCATGAATTGTTAGTTATCCATTCATTAGCTATGAGTTATCCATGCATTGCTAATGGTTGTTTTTTTATATAATTGTTTATTTCAAATTTTGAACCACTGCTATAGAATCAATCTCGACAATACACTTGTCTCATCCTTGTCCCTAGACAAAAAATCCATTCATCATCTATGAGTTATCCATGCATTGCTAACGATTATTTTTTATATTCCTTTTTATATAATTGTTTATTTGAAATTTTGAACTACTGCCATAGAATCAATCTGGACAATACACTTGTCTCATCCTTGTCCCTAGACAAAAAAGCATAGGTCAGAGCCCAACCCCAATCTCAAATAAAAACGTCTATCCACTTAATTAAAAAATGAATATAAACTAGCACACCCACATAGTTTGTGGTTGGATCACGTCCATAGGAATCAAATGGTTGAGAGATAGTTATGGAATGGAAGACAATTTGGAAATATTTTTTTATTCCTCATATTCATCTAGTTAAATTGATTCAACTCTGAGTTATCCATGCCTAGATACATGTTATCACCGACATTCTTCTCGTTATCTATTTACTAATTGTCAACTATATTTTATATTCTTTTTCTTTTTATCTCACATTCTTCTAGTTATCTTCCATGAACAGTTGGTTGTCCATTCATCAAGTATGAATTATTTATGCATTGTTACGTATATTCCTTTTTTGATAATTGTTTATTTCAAATTTTGAATGACTATCATAGAATCGATATCCACAGTACACTTGTTTCATCCTCGTTTGTAGATGAAAAGACATAGAAATAATTGGTAGCTGATGCATTGAAATGGGGATAACTGGAAGTTTGTGACATATAACTCATTTAACTAGAAGAATGAAATAACAAGTAACAACCTATTAGTGCCACTTAACTTGTAACCTATCGGTGTTCACCAACCACAAATTAAATGGTTGTGCTAGTAATAAGATAAATAATAATTTCAAGTCTTAATAACATTTTATTTTTGTTGCTAAAAAATGATATACTAAAATAGAGTTATGTAAAGTGGAAAACTAATAGTTTTGTACCTAGGGAAGTGTTCCCCTAGTGACTTTTGCCTTAGTCACTTAGAGAGGGGACATAAAGTGACCCTTGCATTAAATGACTTAAGTAAAAACATTTAATTTGACTTTAGAGCATTAAAGTCACTTTTGATAAATTTAAGTGGGTGAGTGAAATTAATATTTTAGAAATAAAATATGAGCATTTAATTTCAGCCCTTTATCTAATCTAATCTCCACCGTTGGATTAGACTCACCCTAGGGTTTTCTCAAAAAGGCATGGGAAATGCATTTTGCCTCACTTTTGTAGATTGAAGTGAGAAGAAAGAGCTGAGAGAGAGAAGAGAGAAAGTTTCTATTTTTCTTGAGCAAGAGGAAAATTTTTGCAGCACACAAATCGAGTGAAATGACAACAACAAAGAGGGCACGGAAATCGAGGAGAAGACAACAACATTTATTGCTGGTCCGTAGAGTCCGTACGATACGATTTTCGAGGCAGATTTCTGGGTATGTTTTCGAGAAATTTTATTTTTTATTTTTTTTGGGCATGGATTTTGAGGTCTGTACAGTCCGTCCATACAGTGGCACGAAAATCGAGGCAAAAAACAGAAAAATCAGAGTTTGATTTTTGTTGCTCGACACGCAAATCGAGACAAAAATTTATCTTCCAGGTTGAGATAAGTTGGTTTGATATTTTTTGTGTATTGCTGTAAATGATAAACTTCTCCTGAAAAATAAAAATACTCTCTCTGACTGGTTTTCCCCTAGTGGGTTTTTCCAGGGCCATTGGCCAAAAATCCTAGTGTTCTGTGTGATTAAATGGTGTGTTGATTTTTATTTCCTGTCACTGAAAAGATTGTTTACAGCAGTGTTTTAAGTCTGAATTTTTTTGTTTATTTCCAGCACTTTATTTTTCTGAGAATGCCATAAGCAGTGATATAAATTTTACTTGAAACCGGTGGCTGAAAACTAGTGAAAAATCTACATGGTATCAGAGCGGGTTGTGGCAGAAAATTAAATTTTAGCAGTGAAACAGTCATTTCTAGAATTTAGAAAAACCTTTGTGACAGTAGTACATTTTGCTGAAACTTGTTCTTTGATAAAATGATAGGTTGGATGGGGTAGCGAATTTTGTCTCATGGAAATTCTGGATTTTACTTGTGCTGAGGGATAATGAGTTGTGGGAGGAAGTAATTAGAAACACTACAGCAAATCCCATTACTATTCCTCCTTCTACTTATGCAGTATTACTTGCAGCCTTTAATAAGAAGGATATTAAATCCATGAGGATAATCTTAGATGCTGTTAAATACCATGTTATTCCTCACATTTCAGCGAAGGATAATGCGCATGGAATGTGTATTGCTTTGACCGGTTTGTTTGCTAGTACTAATGAAAACGGGAAGATGGTACTTAGAGAGAAGTTGAAGAATGTCAAGATGGTCAAAGGAGAGGCATGCATGAATTATCTTACTAGGGTCTCTTAGGTGAGAGATGAGCTTGCAGCTGTTGGGGTGGCCATTGATGCTCCTGAGTTAGTGCGGATATCCTTGAATGGGGTGACTGCACCTTGGGATGTGTTTGTTCAGGGGTTGGTGGCCAGAGAGAACTTACCATGTTGGGACAGAGTATGTGATGACTTTGTTCAGGAGGAGACTTGGAGGGGTTTCTTTCAGTACAGTGGCTCTACTAGTAGAGGGGATGAGGAGGATGTGGCATTGACAGTGAAGGGGAAGAAGAAGAGCAAGAAGGGTCCCAATAAGGGTGGGGCCAAGTAGCAGCAGAATCGGAAGAAGAAGGATATGAGCACTGTGAAGTGCTTTGGATGTCACAAGATGGGACACTATGCTGCTACGTGTCCGACCAAGAAGAAGAAGAAGCAGTAGACAACTGCTTCAGTTGAGATCGATGATTTTGCAGCTAGATTTTAGAGTGAGTTTTCACTATGCACTAGGCATATTGAGAGAGAGAGAGAGCATCCATTCTCACCAGTGTGGATGTTGACAGACAGAGGGAGTTTTATTATGTGACAGACCATTCTTATAGTGCATCTACTTCCAGCACTTGGTACATAGATAGTGGAGCCTCGAGCCACATGACAAGTGCTTGTGAGATGTTCTTCGAGCTTTCACAGGAAGATACAGATGTGGAGGTTGTGTTGGGAGATGACTCAGTAGTCAGTGCAGTTGGATGTGGGACCATTACATTTCAGAGGGAGTCCATGAGTCCCATGGTATTGCAGGATGTATTGTATGTTCGTGGGATGAAGAAGAACCTACCGTCAATTTCCATGATCGAGGATTAGGGTCTTGGGGTGTCTTTCATTGATGGACACGTCCATATGTTTCCCATGACTGCAGGACCATCTGCTTCGGTTGCCATTGGAGTGAGATGTGGGAAACTGTATAGGCTCTTGTTTCAGCCACACCATGCTTTAGCACATAGCAGCAGCAGTGAGTTGTGTGAGCTTTGGTATAGGAGGATGGATCACTTGCATCATCCATCCTTGGGGTTGTTGAGGCACATGGTGATAGGTTTACCAAAGTTCAGCATAGGGTAGAGTGATGTGTGTAAGGGGTGTGCTTTGGGAAAGTACACCAAGACTACTTTTTCGATCAGTGATAGTAGGTCAGTTGGTACTCTTGACTTGATACATTTAGAATTATGCGGACCTATGTCTTCTGTGTCCCTAAGGGGATACGAGTATTATGTGACATTCATTGATGACCATTCCAGGAAGACCTGGATCTACTTTTTGAAGAGTAAGAAGTCTAAGGAAGTATTGCAGAGGTTCCAAGAGTTCAAATCTGTTGTGGAGAACCAAACAGGGAGGAAGATCCGAGTCTTGAGATCGGATAATGGGGGTGAGTATACCTCCAAGGAGTTTGATGGATTTTGCAGACATGAGGGGATCATGAGACAGTTGACAGTTCCGTATACTCTAGAGCAGAATGGAGTCGCAGAGAGGAAGATCAAGTCCATTGTTGGAGCAACTCGAGCTATGTTACATGACCAATCACTTCCTTTCTTTCTTCGGGATGAGGCTTGCAGCACCGTTGTATACCTTCAGAACAAGAGTCCCCATTGGGCAATGGGGAATATGACACCTGAGGAGTGCTTTTCAGGCAAGAATCCTGAAGTTGGCAATTTTTGTATATTTGGTAGTCTGACTTACTCTCATGTCCCTTCAGAGAAGAGGACAAAGTTGGAGCCCACTTCAGAGAAGGGCATGTTTGTGGGTTATGATGAGACTGGGAAGGATTTCCGCATTTATCTTCCTTCTTAGAGGAAAGTGGTGGCGAGGAGGGATGTGAAGTTTGAGGAGGAGCGAGCCTTTAGGAGGTCGAGAGAGTCATAGTAGGGAGAGCAGTAGGTCCCTACACCTCAGGTTGTGGCACAGGTTCCATCTACGCAGCAGTCAGGATCACAGGTTTTCGGGGTTACAGGACCACAGAGTGTTGGCACAGGCTCACCATGTTCAGTGGTTAGGCTAGCAGGGTCTTCGAGGACAGGTGATGAGTCTACTATTACAAGTACACCTTACAGGGGATCGAGATCAAGATTATAGGTTACACCTGGTGTTGGCACACCAGCTTCAAGTTCACAGGTGACTGGGGCTTCTAGATCTGGTAGTTCTTCAGATGAGGACATGCCAGTGTGGGAAGAACGTTTAGGGAAAAAGAAGCCTAAGTGGCTTCGGGAGACCTTGAAGGATGCCTTAAAGGATGGGACTCCCAGTGACAAGGTGAGAGCCATCAAGATGCCTAACAGATTGGGCATGGTGTTGGTGGCTTGTACACGAGATTCTGAGACTTCTACTTTTGAGGAGGCCTCCCAGCATTCGGTATGGAGAGATGCCATGATGGATGAGTACCATTCCATCATGAAGAATGATGTATTGGATATTGTTCCGAGACTGGAGGGGAAGTCAGTGGTGACTTCTCGTTGGATTTACAAGCTGAAGCATGCGGGAGATGGGAGTGTGGAGAAGTACAAAGCTAGGTTTGTAGCACGGGGGTTTTCACAGGTTAAGGGAATTGATTATGATGAGACTTTTGTGCTGGTTTCTCGTTATACATCTATCAGGGCATTGATTTCCATTGCGGCGGAAATGGGTTGGAAGATCCATCAGATGGATGTGAAGACCGCATTTCTCAATGGGATCATACAGGAGGAGATTTACATTGAGTAGCCTCAGGGATTTGAGATACATGACAGAGAGACACATGTATGCAGGTTGAAGAAGGACCTTTACGGGCTGAAGCAAGCTCCAAGAGCTTGGTACTCCAGGATTGATTCTTACTTGTTGAGTATGGGGTTTCAGAAGAGTGAAGTAGATCCGAATCTCTACTTCATCATGGTTGGAGATGATCCACTTGTTCTTCTGCTATATGTTGATGACTTGTTTATTAGAGGGAGAGAGAGACCCATTGCAGCTTTCAAGAAGGATATTGCAGCATAGTACGAGATGACTGATATTGGCCTGATGCATTACTTTTTGGGATTGGAGGTTTGGCAGGAGCTTGGATATATTTTCCTGGGGCAGGGAAAGTATGCAGTTGATATTTTGAGGAGATTCAGGATGGAGGATTCCAGGCCTATGTCGACACCTATGATCACCAATTGGAATAAGCTTCATGCTTCTGAGGGAGAGTTGGTGGATCCTACTTTATACCGTCAACTTATTGGGTCATTGATGTATCTGGTCAACACTCAGCCAGATTTATGTTTTGCAGTGAACACTCTTAGACAATTCATGGTTGAGCCTAGGAGTGTGCATTAGGTTGCTGAAAAACATGTGTTGCGCTATCTTCAGGGATAGTGGATTTTGGTTTGGACTACAGGAGGTCAGATGGGATCAGATTGGTTGGCTATACAAATTCAGATTAGGCAGGCAGTGTGGCAGACTAGAAGAGCACTTCCAGATGTTGTTTCAATTTGGGCTCGGCAGTAGTGTCGTGGTTCAATCGGAAGCAGAAGTCCATTGCATTGAGTACTGTAGAGACTGAGTACATGGCATCCAGTTTGGCCAGCTGCGAGGCCTTGTGGCTTCGCAAGTTGCTGGTGAATTTATTTGGTCAGGAGCTTAGGCCTACGGTTATTTACTGTGACAATCAGAGTTGCATCCAGCTCTCTCAGAATCCGGTTTTCCATGACAGGTCAAAGCACATTGAGATCAGGCATCATTTCATCCATGACTATGTTCAGAGAGGGGCAGTGATGCTTCAGTACATTTCCACAGATAAGCAGGTAGCAAACATACTGACGAAGTCTTTGGGGAGGGGCAAGCTTGTCTTCTTTAGAGACAAGTTGGGAGTGGTGCAAAACACCTTCCTCGGTAAGAGGGAGTGTTAGTTTTGTACCTAGGGAAGTGTTCCCCTAGTGACTTTTTCCTTAGTCACTTAGAAAGGGGACATAAAGTGACCCTTACATTAAATGACTTGAGTAAAAGCATTTAATTTGACTTTAGAGCATTAAAGTCACTTTTTGATAAATTTAAGTGGGTGAGTGAAATTAATATTTTAGATATAAAATATGAGCATTTAATTTCAGCCCTTCATCTAATCTAATCTCCACCGTTAGATTAGACTCACCCTAGGGTTTTCTAAAAAAGGCATGGGAAAGGCATTTTTCCTCACTTTTGCAGATTGAAGTGAGAAGAGAGAGCTGACAGAGAGAAGAGAGAAAGTTTCCATTTTTCCTGAGCAAGAGGAAAAATTTTGCAGCACACAAATCGAGGGAAAGGACAGCAACAAAGAGGGCACAAAAATCGAGGAGAAGACAACAACATTTATTGCAGGTCCGTAGAGTCCGTACGGTACGATTTTCGAGGCAGCAGGCACGATTTTCGAGAATTTTTATTTTTTATTTTTTTGGGCACGGATTTCGAGGTCTGTACAGTTCGTATGGTCCGTCTGTACAGTGGCACGGAAATCGAGGTAGAAAATAGAAAAATCTGAGTTTTATTTTTGCTGCTTGACACGCAAATCGAGACAAAAATTTATGTTCCAGGTTGAAATAAGTTGGTTTGATATTTTCTGTGTATTGCTATAAGTGATAAACTTCTCCTGAAAAATAAAAATACTCTCTCTGATTGGTTTTCCCTTAGTGGGTTTTTCTAGGGCCATTGGCCAAAAATCCTAGTGTTCTGTGTGATTAAATGGTGTGCTAATTTTTATTTCTTGTCATTGAAAAGATTGTTTATAGCAGTGTTTTAAGTCTGAATTTTTTTGTTTATTTCCAACACTTTATTTTTCTAAGAATGTCATAAACAGTGATACAAAATTTACTTGAAACCGGTGGCTGAAAACTAGTGAAAAATCTTCAAAAACATCTTCCAAAATGAATCCTCCATCTCCTAGATGAATTATGAGCTGTGATTCCACAAATTCGGGATGGTTTTCATCAAAACTTCTGAATTCCATCTTCCTTCTCCTGGTCTTGTGCAATAACGAAGAGTTTATGTCACCAGACAGAAATTTTGGTGTCAATCTATTAATACTTAACTGGGAGGCCATTGTGCTACTGTATTTCCACAAATATTGCTAATAACTAAATAGAAGACATCGCCCAAATATGAATTCAGTGAAAAGACTGATTGTATAGACAAAACAAATTACTTCCTCGATTCCAAATGTCGTGGCTAAGTATGGTTCGAATTCCTTTACCCAGCATTTTAGAAGATTGATTCCATTTACGACCAACATCAATGTGTACATATACAAATATACACCACATTTTAACCATAATTCACACAGTAAAACCTCAATGCTTTCCAAATACGATATATATATATATAGACTGAGAGAGTAAAAACTATTAAATTGACTCTATGATCTAGGAATATATTGGTGGCCACCCACCTATTCCTCTTGGACCCCCACCACTATTTCTTTCAGTTTTCCAGTTTCCTTGATTGTAGCACAATTTACTATTTTTGGCAGTTTTCGGGTCCTAAACTTCCGGAGCCGTTTTGAGGCCCTAAACGACGTTTTTTTGGCATCAAATGGTCAGGCAAATATGGGTTCGTTTCGGACTCAATATTTGCTATTTATGGATGTAGTCCTTAAACAGATCTTTCTAACAATGTATCATGTGCGTCAAACATAGATAGTATGCTAAAGTTACGACCCGAGGAAATTGATGTACCAAGTTACCCAACGGGGCCCACATTAAGGCGTTTCACCCCCTAGGGTTAGGTTTTTGGATGTGTAGGGTTTCCATTGTTTCTCAATAATATATAGGCCTTTGAGCCTCATTGTAACATAGAGCTCAGAGGCATGTAGCCGCCACATCTCTTCTCAGAGATAAGCTACCAACACTCTAGCTAGTTTGTTTCCATTCTGTATGTAAACAAGTTTCAGTTATTGATTAATGAAATGAAGTGTTATTTTCGCTGCATATTTGTTTCTATGGTTATTTGTGTATTTTGTTGCGTTCCTGCATAAATCCGGATCAGTGGTATCAGAGCAATCTGCTCTTTCTTGATCCTTCTTTGCATGTCCCCAACGAGGGCAGGGTATAAAGAGTTAGGGCTCGATCTGGTTGAACCTTTGCAAGATCAGCCTCGCAAATATCGACGGCCACCCATGGGGGACGAAAAGAAAGACAAGGGCGTAGAATATCCTATCAAAATGTTGCTCGAGGAGGCCCTTGAAAAATAGAGGAACGCGATGATGGATAACTTCGCCCAGATCCTTCAACGAATTCCCACTGGTGGTGCATCTGCATCTAGCAGCCACTCTGGAGGTGCAACCCCTTTTAAGGTACAAGTAAACTTCGACATTCGCATATTTGATGGTCAAATAGATGCAGACGCCGTAGATAAATGGTTGAATCTATTAGAAGGATATTTCTTGGTTCATGACTTTTCTGACCGGGAAAAGATTACTTTTTCTCTACTCAAAGCCGCCCCCCATGTCAAGGACTGGTGGGAAACCTACTCTGAGAGAAAGGATGAGGAGGAACCCTCTCTGTTCTCAGCCGTACCCACTTGGAATTCTTTTCGAGATGCCATAAAGGGACAATATTATCCGATGGGGAGCTATGAGGACAAGTACATCCAATGGACTACGCTGCGGCAGCAAAGAGATCAAGATGTGCATGAGTTGACGAATCTGTTCCATACCCTGCGCACCAAGTTGGTTATCAAAGATTCAGAGAAAAATTTGGTGCTGAAGTACCGCAGTTGTCTACACAGATACATTCAGGAGGAAATGGATTTCCTCGACATCTCCTCGCTTGGTACGACATATTGGTATGTTACCAAAATTGAGCAAAAATTCAAACAGAAAAAGCAAGACTTTGGATCTGCGAATTAGAAGGAAGGGAAAGGTGCCCCCAAATTGCAGAACCAAGGACACAGCCAAGGCATGGTGACTCAAGAAAACTTTCCAAAGCCACAAGAAAAGAGCAACACTGCAAAGCTGAAGAAGGAAGTGGGAAAGTGGTGCGAGTTCCATAAGAGCCCCACTCACAACACAAGTGAGTGTCGGGCTAAGCAGTCACTGGTGGCTGAGATAAAGGCTTCTGAATCAGATGCATACTTTGACACTAAATCTAAACCCGAGAAGGGGAATGATAGGGGGAAGAAGATTATCGATGTAGATCCCAACGCCACCGTTGCCACCACGAAGATCCAAAAGGAAGAACCAGAAGATTCAGAGGAGGAGGAGCGTCTTTTCCACTCCCAGATGTGGGTAAAGGGTTCCCCGCTACAGTTCATTGTCGACAGTGGGAGCCAAAAGAACCCGATTTCAACAGAGGTCGTGAAGCGGTTGGGTTTGCCGACCACAGCACACCCACATCCGTACACCATCGGGTGGCTTCACCAAGGACAAGATCTTCGCGTCAGCCAGCAGTGCCGCCTTCCCTATAGCATCAAGTGCTTCATCGATGAGGTATTATGTGATATTGCTCCTCTTGATGTTTGTGATGTATTATTAGGTCAACCATACTTATGGAAGCGACATGCTGTGTATGAGTCCCGGCCTCGCGTTGTTATTATTACGTTGGGAAATAATTTGTACAGGATACTAGAGGTACCACCCCCTACCGCTATCTCTTTGGTTACTGCAAAACAATGCAGTAAGCTCATTTCCAAAACCGGGAAGTTTGTTTTCTTGATGATCTTCCCTCAGGGAAAGAAGAAGATCGTGGCCACAACCTCCAGACAAGGCCCCTCCGCACGACAATAACAAATGGACAAGGTCGTGGAGGAGTACCGGGACATATTCACCTCACCCACCGGGGTGCCTCTCCACTGTCAGGTCAAGCACCCCATCGATCTGACCCCAGGTGCGCCACTGCCCAATGAACCGATCTATTGCCTCTCTGTTATGGAGAATGATGAAATCAAGAGGCAAATTCAGGAGCTGTTGCAGAAGGGTCACATCCGGCTAGGTTCATCACCCTGTGGGAGCCCGATCGTGTTGGTACAGAAAAAGGATGGGACTTGGAGACTCTGTATTGAATATCGGGCGCTGAACAAGATCACTGTCCGGAATAGGTACCCGATCCCACGGATTTATGACCTCCTGGACCAGCTTAAAGAGGCAAAATATTTTAGCAAGATCGACTTAAAGTCCGGGTATCACCAGGTACCGATCGAGCCGACCGATGTGTGGAAGACTTCCTTCAAATCC
>LPNX010011544.1:0-30328 GCA_001517045.1 Pseudotsuga menziesii | reverse complement strand
ATGAGAAACTCATTGTTTTGGTGATGAACTTAGAATAGGGCTTTGTGCCTCACCCCTTCTCGTATTTGTGAGTCACTGTTATAGTGATCATTCATTTTGTAGTGCATCTATAGATGTAATTACATAATTTCTCTAGTTTTGCATAGACATGCTTGATAAACATTGTAAATACTATATGATAGTGTTAAGGACTGCTCATACCATAAGGTTGGGAGACTATGGTATAAATACCATGTCCTAAGTACTAAGTCTGCATTGATATTTAAAGGGTGGTGAAACCATAGGATAGAGTGTTTAACATATGACTTTGTTGGTATATGGTATAATGTTGATTCCATAAACTATGGTGAGGGTTTGTGCATGCGTTAATGGTCACCAGCTGCTTGTGCAATATGGTTTTTGGCATTTTGGTTTAGTGCGGCCTCTGCGCATTTGGAGAAGGGAGACTACCCCATCGATTCATAGGTAAGCTAGATCGACTCTATGTAAAAATGCATTGCTTCATTGTATTCTACATGGCATGGTCATGTCTTTCATGCCATCGTTGGTTTGTATGTAGGTGAACATGAAGGCACTCCGGGGTTTGCATAGGCTACACTATCGATTTTGGATTTCTTCTTCATGGCCATGGTAAGCATGCTAGAAATATTTACTTTCCTCCTCTTGTTCTAGGCATTTTTGAGTTGGAAAAATTTACTGGGTTGGGGCTTCATGTGACACTTGTTGACTCTGCCTTCGGGGTTTATAATGTAGCTTGCTCTGGTTTTTAATGGACTCTTGTTGGGAGGTTTGAAATTTTTGGGCCATGGCCGCTCCATTACTTGTAATGGTTCCATAGCTCATGAATTTTCCATTTAATATTTTTAATAGTTTGACTGTTGTAAAAGAGGCTTCATGCCTCATTGTGTAAATACATTGCGCATTGGCTTTTATGTAAGGACTGCAATGTGATTTGGTATATACAATTTCATTCGACGTTTATAAAATATTATACTGTGTAAATATTTGGGACTGTGTAGTAGATTTAATGCTGCATCTTGAATTGTTGACTTACTGGGTTTGATTCGTGGCTTTCATCCTGTGGGATTTACTCTATGCATTAATAATGGTTTGGGTTTGGGAGTATGCATGACACTCTGGTTTTATTGTTTGTAAATTAAGTCAAGAAAGATTCTAGAGCTTGGGGTGTTATTCCATGGGCTACGCCATTGTAGCAATGGTGCTGCAGCCCATTGGCTTGCCATTATATGCTCTGTGTTGGCGTTAAAATGGAGACTGTGTTTTTAGCCAGAGTATAGAACTTTTGGATTTGCATTAGCTCAATGTGGGTGCACAGAGGTTAAAACATCCACTCTACAGGAGGTTAGTCATTGAGGCATCATTTGAACACTATTTTATACACCATTTCATGAGAGATATTACATGCTTGAAGGTTACTCATTGAGCTGGTCCATTTCATGAGAGATATTACATGCTTGGCAGGTGATGCAGGCACCAACTTCCATAACTCCATGCAGACCTTAGTTTTACAAAAACCCTATTCAAAAAGTGAATTTCAGGCAAACCATTAGTTTCTCTCTTCCTTCTCTGTCCTTCTCGAGCTACCCAAGCTTCTACGAGCTGCGTCACCTCAAAATGAGATAACAAAAAGCTCCTCGAGCTAACCTAAGCTACCTAACTAAATGATTTGTATCTACATTAAATAAACCTCCAGTTCTATTCTAATTCCGTTTACAGATCCTATAATTAAGGAACATAGTCCTTAATAAACTCAACTGACCCCTATGAGTCATTAGTGACTCACTAAGAAACTAACAACTCTTATCCAAACATTTACAAGTGGAAAGGACAAGTGTCCTCTTCCAAATTGTTTAATTTTTAATCAAAATAAAAGAATTTACAAGTTTTGAGACCCTAGGTCTCTCAATTCATATGACTTTGATCAAGCCATGGATGAATTCGTTTCCATGAGCCTATGCTCCTACATCACAAAGCAAGTTGTGTTTTAATCCAAATAGTGTTATGATGTATAGGAATCCTACAAACCTAATTGACTTGACAATGAAGTAGGTTTAGAGTCTAGATGTTTATATTTCTAGGTTAATTTGTTTTTTGAATTGAAGTGTCATGTCTGTGGCCTGTGCATTCCCACATTCACTTGGTCAATTTAGTATAGATTGGGATGAATTGACCATCTTGTTACCGATCCATTTAGTCATAACTTGATTTTCTTGGTTCGGTACCAAACTTGTCACTCCAATCATTTCAAAGGCCAAGTTAGATTGGTTGACTCAGGCACCTCGGTAGAAAAACACTTGATTAAATCTACAACTATTATTGTTGAAAAGGAGTTAGGCTAGTAAAAGGAAAAGGCAATGTTAGGAAAAGGAAATTAAAGCAATAATAAGTGAGAATGGAGAATTGTATGTAACTAAAAGACAGGCATACATAAGATTTCTTAAGGCATACATAAATTTTTGCATACAATCCCATTAGTGTCATAAATTATGGGAAAGATCAGAAAACAAATCCCTACACAAATATTAACCGATAAGTATGGTTTTGGTGTTTCATTTGGAGAATAAAATCCTAGAACAATAGTTGTTATTATGAATCTTAAAGGGTCCTAGATGAGATCTGTGCACTTTTAAGCAGTTCAACTTTTAAGCAAAAGAAGCCAATAAAAATATCCTAATACTATTATGGCAATTTATATAATATAAAATAACATATAGTAAAAATAATAATACATATAATATAAAATAGTAATAAAATACATATAATATATAATAATATATAATAAAAAATGACAAGTGTATTTGGACATTGTCCCGACTCGTTTTGTTTTGAACAGTTCAGTTCAATTTGGAGGTTTTTGTGAATTTTGGAGTAGGTCCAGTAGACATGGCAGACAACTCTGTTGACTCATGGCAGCAAGAGCTCAACATATTCTCCTCACCGAAAATTACCGGTATACCATCCCTGGACACAGTGTAGAACACGCTGGAAAATTAGATAGCTGGAACCGAGAGTAGGGTTCTAGTTTCTCCGCCAGATGAAGAGCTGCTAGGTGTGTTCACAGCACGACCATTAAACCCGGCCTTAGGAGGAGGCCCGTACTCATTATTCCACTCCAGCCAACCTCCAAGTTTGACTAAATAAACTATTTCGATAATTGTACCTACATCTTCTTTGATGGGGCTTCAGCCAATCAAATTGGAGGTATAGGTGTTCATATTTTGATCACCTAGGAACACTATTTTTGCTTCAAATTGGGTGTTGGTATGAGTACAAACACCATATTTGAACTACTTTCTTTATGGACTCTCCTATATTGTCCTAAATCCATGGTCCTTCCCACTCTGCACATTCATGGTGACTCCACAACCATCATTAATTGGTTCAATAGAAGATCATAACTAACTTTACTTGCACTTGATGGTTGGTGTCAACGTATCCATGATATGGAACCTTACTTCATCCAGCTAAAAGTAGTTCACATATTCAGAGAACATAATACTAAGGATGATAGCTTATCCAAAGAAGCATTATCCTTGGCCTCAGGCCATTTTCAATTTACTGAATTCACTGATGGTGAATGTACTGGTTAGGGCACTTTCCATCTTTTCTAGCCCTTAGCACTTGAGTCTTTTATGTGTTGTTGCTATTGACATCCTTTGGATCATTGAGGTGGATGATCCCCTCATATTACTGATCTCTCTTATTTATTGCTTCTTTGGATTAGCTAATTCTCAGTTTGTTGAAGGTTAGTGATGTGGATGTAGTCAAGATTCCTAGATTAGAGATGTTACCTTTGAATGTTTGTCCATTATTCCTGTGAAGTTGATCAATTGTATTCCTTAGGGTTTCCTTAGGGTTGAAAATTAGTATGGGAAAACAAGTTAGCATTTCCCTAGGGTTGAAAATTAATATGGGAAAACAAGCATCATCAAGAAAAGATAAAAGGAATAAATCAACAAATATTACAAACTGAAATAAATGTATTTAATGTATCAACTAGCCAGATCTAGAAATGTCCACTCTTCACCACCACTGGGAAATATGCCTCTGAAGTGCTAGCTTATGCACTTCAGAGCAGCACAGAGGTTAAAACATCCACTCTAAAACTAAAATCATCTACACCATCGTAAAATCATTCATGGGAAAACTAAAAACCACTTAAAGGAGATATTTTCTTTGAAGGAGATAGTCTATTAAAGGAGAACCTCCAGGTTTTGTATAGACATATATTGGCATAAATTGCAGTGTTATATGTGATGCATATGCATAACATATTGTCTCAAGCTTGACAACATTGAAATGCTAAAGTATAATAGCCACAAGCATACATTTGAAGCTTATGAAGCCTACCCAATTCATGTTATCAAAAGGAAATGCAAGCAATAAGTTAGAATGGAGACTTGTATGTAATCAAAAGGGGGGCATACATTAGAATTTTTAGGGCTACCAAATGCCCACACCTATTAACCAAACTCATTCTTGAAAATCTTTTTCTTTAACAAGTTATTGGTTTACAAGTCTTTCAAAGCTTTTTTTCTTATAAGTCTTTCCACGTTTTTTGATGGTATTTTACTATGCTTATGCCAAATTTTTTTTTTCCCACGAAGCAGGTAGAACCAAACAGGTATTTGTCAGACCTATATTCCTCTAGCGAAGGGAGTTTGGGAAGGCTAGAGGAAAGTGAGACATCCAGTAGGTCTACACGGGCTAGATCAACTAAATGTCAGAAGATCAGAAGAAAATTCGACAAATGCATGAATTTTTTTCTCCAAGGAGGGGGGTCATGTTCCTATGATGATGAGACAGTGGGAGACATTGACGTGCCCTTAAGGTACTATTGAGGCCTGGAAAATCACAGGAAAAAAAAACAAAGGATTCTCCCCAGTCAACGTTCCCAACTAGCCCGCGATTGTTTGGTGTAGGGAATCCATCCGGTTTGCGGTCCGGCCACCGTAGGTCAAGAAAAAGAAAAAAAGATTTTACCGGTTGTGGCCTGGTCCACCGTATATATTTTTGTATTTTTGACTTTAAGTATGATATGGAAGTGCCTATTTAACATGCAGATTGATAAAGAATGCAAGGAGTAATCAAAATGTGATGCATAGGTTCTTACCTCTCGTCTTAAATTCTCAAGCATCTAAATCACACACACAACAAGAAAATAAATCTAATTACCTATCTATCCCCAGGGAGCAAGATTATAACTTATTAATGAGTAATATATCTTGTGCATGCATTATAAAGAGAAAATACAGATAGCTGATACTTCCTTCAAAACACATGAACAATTAAAGATATTTAAACAACCAGATAGCCAATTGTTTATGAACAACATTCATTACTCATGGTGGTAATTTTCATAAAATAAGCCAGAAATCATTCAAACAAGAACCTAGGTCCTAAGAGTCAGAACGATCTCACAGTTAGTGGACAAGAGTTGAAAATGAAATAATTCCTCTTCAACAAATCCATAGCATAACATTTGAACATCCCACCAAACTTTCTCCAATAGGCAAACTGTAATTCTTTATTGCAAAAGTAAATAGTTCTTCTTACAATATCTCTTTACTAATCTAACTGGGAAAACGTTCCTTCTTCATCTTAATCCTCTATATTTATACAAAAGAACAATACTGTTGGGATTCCCATGAATAACTCTTGGGCTTCCCCAACTCTTCGCTTCCCAAAATTTACTTTCACTAAGTGTTTATGAGATTTAAAAAAGTGAACAAATGTTCATGAGGAGGGCCCCGCTTGATTATTTAGAAATTTATTCCACGCTAAAGCCTCTAAGGCAATACTTTCAAATTTAGAAGGTTCCAAGAATCGAATATTTAATTTGAATTTTGCAACATGGTTCCTGATGACTTCTATTCTGGCTGTACTCAGGTGAAGCTAATCTTCTAATAGCTACACACTAACCACATAATGATATACCTCATTCCTTAGGGTCTGTTCATCTAAAGCTTTAATGTGTTGTATTCTTCTCTCATATTCTTGGTACCTTCTTTGCAAAATTTCCACAAACAGGCTGTGGTCCAAAAAAGAACCCATTCTTTGTTCAGCCTCTACCTGGCATTGGTTATAAGTAATCAGAAGTCTTCTAAAGAATTTTGTACATCCCCCTTTTGTATTCCTAACAACCTTCTTGAACTCATCAGCTGTGTTGATGGCAAACTCCAACAAGTCGTAGTCATGCCTAAGGGCTTGTTGATCCTTTGAGGGTAACTCTGCAGGAGCTTCTGCATTTGCTTCTAATATTGCCATCCTTCCTGTCAGGACTTCAAGGATGTCATAAGATCTATCAATAAAATATGAGGAGGTCTCCAAAATATCCTCCAACCGACTCTCTACCTGCAAAACCCTGCATCTTTCCTCCTCTATGGCCACCTGCAGCTGAAGCATCTTGGCTCTCTATGCCAGAACATGTTCTTTGAAAGGTTGAAGACTAACTTGTTTTTCTTTGGCTTCCTCTAAAGCTACTATCAGTGAGGTAATCTGTTCTTTAATTTTTTCCTCCTGCCCTTGAGATTGCCTCTCATTTGCTTCCAAGGTATTCTTCTGCAACTCTAGATCTTTTATCCTACCTAGCAACTGTTCCTTGTTTGCCCTCAATTCTTGATATTCCTGTTGTACTTTCTATAGACACTCTTGGGCAGTATCCATAGATATTTTCTCTATCTAGAGGACCTGAAGTTTATCCTTTGAAGACTTGATTTCCTTTTGTATGTCTTCAAACTTTCTCTTTAAATCATTGTTTTCTTCTCTTTCCTTTCTCAGAGTATCTTTAAGTTGAGAAGAAGACTTCTTTGACTGCTCCAAATCCGTCATTATTTTATCTACATTGTCCTCTGAAGCATGGATCAATGCAGCCCCCGCCCTGATAGTGAACCTGGGGTCTATGTCTATCCCATATACAATGGTTGTATCATTTATCATCTTACCAGACAGGCCCCCGGTTTCAACCTTCCTCTCGGTTCTTTTTACTATCCTTTTATTTTCTTTATCATAAAAGATAGTATTAAAATCTGGTACCTCTTCCCCTTTCTTCTGTTCAAAGGGGATTAGCCTAAGGGTGGGGACCATAGACTATCCTGGTGTGCTGGCAGTGGGTACTTCAGGATATTGAGTGTTGGGGTTTTCCAAGTCCTAGGCTTGACTGTCTACTGCATCAGACGCTTATTGTTCTATCACTGTTTGTCTTAGCTTTATCTTCTCTGCCTCTTACTTCTTCAGCTCCTCATCTAACTTCCTTTTTTTTCTTTTTCTTCGCTTTTGGAAGATTATTTTGCCTTTCTAGATGCCTCTTGTGCAACTCTTCTTTTCTCCTCCTCCTCTCCTTTTAGCCATCCTTTAGCTTCTTGGGCTAACCTCTGAGATTCTTCATTTCTTTTCCTGCTTTCTTCCTCCTCGGCCTTTGCCTGCTCGTCCAGTCCCTTTCCACCTTTGGTGGTGATTTTCTTTTTAAACCTTTTCCTTAAGGCTGTCATGTTTAGTGCACTACAAAAAATGGACTCCCCTCTGTCCCAGTGGCTACTGTATTCAAAATGGACATTAGCCTCTTTCTAGTGATCTGCAACCTTATTGCGGGAGTCATTCCTGTGGAAAGGCATTTCCCCAAAATGGAACTTCTCCAACTCCTCCATCAATTCATCGACCTTCTTTACCCTAGTAAATTTGTAACTCCCCAATCTGAAAGGAAAAGGAGGGTATGTTTCCTTCTTATGTTCAAATAAAAAAACTTCCTATGCCATCTAGAAATACTTGCCTAACTGCCTCTTTGTGAATTACATAGTCTATGGCATACTTAGGCAGTAGTGAGGGTGCTCTAGAGCCTCCAAACATTCTGAAATATAGCCCATCCTCAATCAAGTAATAATCAACATACTCTTCAATCACCTGCAATGCCTCCTCCGACATGCAGTCGCATTCTTTTAAGAAAACCAGGGAATACAATGGCATAATGAAATTCTCACATGCCTCCCTGTAGTGACTGTGGTATTTGTGGGCCCACAGTGGCTTGTATGCTAAGTAAACTGTTGATCTTTCCCAGTCCTAGATGCATCTCAGGTTGGGGAAGGGTTGATTGCATAGTATGCAATCAAACAGTATGGAGCTCATGTAGAATTCTAATCTCTTTTGGGACACCCCTCTTAATGCTAATGCCATGCAGGCTGAGAGGCTATTGGACACAATGTTCGCCCAATTGAAAACGGTCCCCTGTGTTGCAACATAAAAAAATTATCGGCACCCACTCCAATTTGAAGCTTTTACCGTGGGCTCTCCCAAAAATCCTATTAAGCATCAAGGAAATGAACCTGTAAGGGGTTCTTAGGCTTGCGGTGTCATATTCTCTAGTTGGCATGGTTCTAAAGTTTTTTCCAGGCATGAGCATCCTCTTGAGTGTCTCGATGAGGTCCATATTGACGCTTTTTAGCCAGTCTTCAGTCAGATATATTTGCACGTCTGGCAAGTGGTAAGCCAGGGTTACATATCTATGGCTATAAGCAGCATAACCCTGTTTATCAACATTCTCCATAATCATGGTGGTCACATCTGCCTTGGGCAGAATCCACCCAATCACCTTAGAGCATGGAAAGTGTTTGGGTCTCGTAGTAATTTTCATTAATGAAGACCTCTCTATGTTGACATAGATGTTTTCTTCCTCAAATCCTATGTCAAGCACCTCTAGACGTGTAATCAATCTGTAGATTTCCCCCCACTGATATTCAGGCTCTACACCAATTATGCATTTGGTGTCTTCGTAAATATATTCGACTCTGGTGATGACTTTGATGCCGGGTTCCTCTTCGACCGCAGGAGCCTTCTTCTTTTGACGCTTAGACATCTTAAGTTCCGAGGAATTTCCCTATCATGTACAAAATCATTTTAGGTTCTGTTAGGTCATTTCTGGACAACTTTTAAAGATTGAGATAAAAATCTAAGCATTTTACCTCATCTGCATTAAACATGACTGCAGTTAGTAAAAATAAGCAAACATGTTCAAACAAATGCTCCTGCCCGAAAAACTAAAACCAGCTTAGTCCAACAAAGCTCGGATGTGGAAAAACAAGGCCTTTGTCACAAATGAAAATAGTCCTGGGCCCTCTCTTGGCGCCATGACCTATCCGTTATGTGGACACCTGAGGCATTAAATCTAAAAATATCAAGGGAACACTACCAGTGAAAGCACCCTAGAAAAATGTATAGGCTCATCTCACAGTCCATCTTAGATCGGGTAATACGATACTACCCCAAACCGGTTCGGGTTCGAATTCGACCATGGATAGGGTCTCTCTAAAAAATGAACTGAAAACAACAATGAGGTCTTGGTTTGCAGAATGCGGGTGACCGGACCAGTGGAAACAAACTCGATACTCCCCCAGGAAAGCCATGAAATCCTTCCCTGGACCGCCGAACACAAAATGGGGCAAACTGGTGTAGACACCGTAACGGTCGTCTGCACCGGTTTCCCCAACCATCAAGTGCAGGCTGTAAGACCATAACGACAATGGAAGAAAACATTAAGTAGACCATAAAGACCCCCCCACTAACAATCATTCCATTCACTTCGGAATATATACATGTCAAGATGGGAACCCAAGTAAAACCCTAACCATGGAGACAAGAAATTAGCTCGTCCAATCGAATGGAATGGGAAAATTAGTAAAAGGGCATACCTAGCACTGTTGCGTGACTGGAGGGAGGAAAACCATTGAGCTTCCACGACGGAGCCACCTAGGAGCGAGAATCCTGGTTTGCTCAAGCGAAAATGACAGCGCAGAGAAAGTCCAAAAATAACAATAACATAATAAACTACCCGACCCACTATATATATACCCCCGATCAATTATACTCGGTGGGAAAAAGGTCATCGGGTGGTAAAAATCATGGGATTGGTGACCATAACAACATTGCCTCCGTAGCATTAGATGATGAAACAGTTGGGAGAACTATCGAGGCATTGGCAGAGGAACAAAACGATACTCACATCAGAGCTTGCAAGATTAAAGCATCAGAGCGACAGAAGGCTGGAGAGTCGCAATGGCGAAAACACAAAAGAAACCAAGTTCCACAAACCGGAAAAAATCAGAGAAAAAAACAACATGACTTTAACCAAGAAACATCAGTCCCGTGGAAAATAAAATCAAACTATGCTAGAAATACACCGCTTTTCAAAGCCGCAACGATGGATGTTGAAATCTCAAGGATTAGTGAAACAAAACGGTGGGGTCGAGAAAAGTTAAGGCAATCATCAGGGAACTTCGTAATGTGCCATCCACAACTGTGGAAACCATAGAGACAATACATTCCGACGGTATCCCAACAAACCTCCAATTGAGACAAATAAGTGAATAAAGGAATCGATGAAAACCAATCTTGAATCGGACCCGGTTTCTTGTTACTTCTCCGCAACGGCGGGCGCGCAGATGACTAGATTTCTGACTTAAACATCCAAAACGCTTTTGATGGCAAGGTAAAACTAAAACGAATAGTGAAACATTGCTGGCATAAAAATATTCTTTCCACAAAACATCAAGCAAACTCAAAAGCTGAGCCAAAAATGAGTTAAAGGAGGGTCCCGAAATTTTTGAATTTTGGGAAAAAATATTGCAGCTGCAATAATTGGTGACTACCTGGTGAACCCCAAATTTCTGACTTAACTTCTTCCTAGTAAAATACTATTTGACCATCTAGCTCATAAGTTGAATTCTTCTAGATTCTTGCATTCCTAAGATGGAAAACACATGCATTTAATTCATTGAGAAGCAGTCCACTCTTTGGGGAATGGGAACACAAAAAATATTTGAAAGTCTGGATAAATCTTTTGAGGCCTAATAGGTGAGGTTTATTTTACCTCTATCTTTGGGTAGTTTCTAGCTTGGACACCATAGGATCGTAACATATGGTAAACAACACTATTCCTTTGTTCCTCATTCCCATGCCAATTTCACTTTTGTGTCATTTGAACTTTTGTTCTTTTGAGTCCTCCATCTGCCTCCCTTTATGAATTTTATTCAGGCTCTTCTATCCATAGTGTCCTTTTGTGTGAGAGAAGAATTTACTTTTCAGCTCACGGAAGGAGAAGAACTTTTGGCAAATTGAAATTCATGTTTCCGACACTTTGCTTTGATATGTATTGCTTCTTTAAGGAGTTTTGACTCTTAAAAACCTTTATGCTTTCTAAAATTATGGCATGGGATCATTTATATATAGTAAACTTTTTACCTTCCTCTCCATGGGCCCTTTGCTATCACTCCCTAGGACATCTTATATGTGTAATGGATGGAGCCTCGAAATAGTATTCCAGACCTTTTAATTCTGAGTTATTTATAGGGGTTAAGTAAGGATTCAATGAACGCATGGCCAATTAGGAAGACTTCCTACTAGAAGACATTCTATTATTTAAAACGCATAGTATTTTCCTCAAGATTTCAGTTAATTAAGAACCCTGATGTTTTCCATGCAACCAAAAGTTTGCCTCTTTATTCAAACAAAAAATAACTAGAAACAAAGCGGTAAACCAAAACAAAACAGCATCAATCTATTTATGTACAAAAACATTAAATCAAAAGAAAAAGACAATTGTGTGCCTACCCTTGAAAATCCTTCAATCTAATGTGTCAAGGGGCTAGGCTATATTGCAGATAAGAGTTACCTATCCATGGTCTAGTTGTACTATTTTTGAAACTGGAATCATGTCTACTGATTTACAATCATCCTTATCAGCCTGAGGAAATCGAAGGAGATCAGGTTGAATGTCAATTATATTGATGGATTTTTCTGAGGCATGATATTTTAGTTCAATCTCCGTTAGATAATTTCCCAGAGCAGAATTATCAGATTCATTTCCTTCTCCCAACTTAGTGACAATGTGTTTCATGTAAGGTTCTCTTGAAATTTTGATCTGATTTGGGGTACCCTTATGAGGTAACCATAAATGAGACCAGTCTGAAGCAAAATACCCCTTTAACCTGGTAGACCAATCTCAGTTCAGAATAAGCCCATAACCATCCGGGATGTCAGCCACCATAATATCAATAAATTGACATATCATGTTATTTGCAGATAAACGAATGAGAACATTCTTCATTTCCCCCTCTACTTTGACACTTGTTCTGTCTAGTTGAACAACTTCCCAAGCTGTGGGCTTTGGCTGCCCATTAATCTTTTGGAAAACTGCAAGTGGCATGACATTTACCGATGATCCAAAATCTACCAAACAATTATGCACCTTATGATTCAACATTTCTAGAGTCAAAAGGAAAGGTGGGGTTTTAGCTTTTTCTTCCCAAATTGATTCAACGTCTTCCTCCACCGGTTGATCATTAGTGTGCACTTCCTTTTCTGGCTCCTCAGTTTCTTCAGTGTTTCCTTTGTAATCATCTACTTGTCCTTCCATAAGCTTGGCATGCTCGTTGATTTTTTCCATCTCCTGGATGAAAATGGTAACTTTGGGTATTTCATCTTCAATATTGTTCTTTGACTGTCTCCTGACATTCTTTTGCAACTTCTTAATCTTTGAAATTGTCGCATTGTCTTTAATTATCAGATCCATGTCTTTTGTTTTTGTTGGTATGTTCTCAGGTTTAGGAGTACCCTTTTCTATATCAAACATCGAGACGCAATCCCATAAAAACATGGTATCATTTTCCTATCTTTCTATGGTCTTAATACTCTTTTTCTCTTCTCCATTGTCCTCAGTCAATTTAGAGTCCAAAAGCTGATTCATTACCAATGTCATCGAATTTGACCATTGAGGACAATTCTTTTCAAAATGGGGTTGTTGGTGAAAAGTGCAAAAATTGCCCATCCCTACCTCTGTCAGATTCATTGATGCTGAATTATGTGGAGGGTTCTTGAATTGGTTGTTATCCTCCCTTTTTTTGTAGTACGGATTATAAGTTTTCTGAAATTCCCTTTCTTTCTCCAAATCTATTATTATATTGGCGAGTTTTTGAATCACTTTTAACATTCCCTCAAAATCATATGATTGCTCCTCTTTAGGTTTGGACAGCAATAAGGCTCTTCTCTTGGTACTTTTTTCTCTAGGTCGCTCAGGATAATCTTCTATACTTTCCTTTTCACCCTCTACTCTTTCTGCCTCTTCATAAGTCTCAACTAATGTAGGTTTAACTTGAGATTTTGTGAACATAGCCAAGTTTGGGCCTAAAGCTGAGGTATAATACTCAATCAGAACCTTATCAGAACGCTTATCAGTTGTAGAGAAGTTCTTGAGGTAAGTTGAAAACCTTTGAGTGAAATGATGTACCTTCTCATTCCTTTCTTTTTTCAAAGTGCCTAGACCTTTCATTAGTGATGCATGCGTCTTTTGGGCTGCATACTTACTTCTAAAAATCCTTTCAAAGGTATCCCAATCGGGGATAGAGTTTGCAGGAAAACCAAAGTACCAGGATATTGCTGCTCCTTTAAGGGTATGCGGGAACAATCTACAGACAACATCCTCGTACTCCCCAGCCCTTAACCCTTCTATTTCCAAATAGAAACTTTGTAAGTGGTCATCCACGGCAACCTTCTCATCAGGATCAAACTTAGGCAGCAAATTCTCAAAAGCTTGAGGTAGGTTATGCAATGGAGGTGTTAGGTTCAAGGGTGATCTGGATTTCCAAGCTGGCGGTGGGTTGGGCTGATTCACATTTATACCTGCCATGAGTGAAAAATGAGGAGGTGAAATAATACGAGTCTGAAAAAGAGAACCGTAAGGTGTACCTGGGCTTATTTGCTTCAAAGGTCGAACTACTTCCTGTAGGGCTGTTGCTACAAGTTCTTCCAAAACCTAAACAACACTGAGTTTTCCAATATAGGAAGGTATTTCCCTTTAGCTTTTCTTAAGTATTTGGGTCAGGCCAGAAAAATCCTTTCAAAAATATCACTGGTGGGGTAATCTCGGAAAAATGGGTTTCCTCGGCCAGCCATGCATTGGCGGCCCTCCTTCTAGTGCCAGAAATTGTTGAGGCCTAGATTATCACAGGAAACAACAACAAAGGATTCTCCCCAATCAACATTCTCAACTAGCCCGCGACTGTTTGGTGTAGGGAATCCGTCTGATCTGTGGTCCGGCCACCGTAGGTCAAGAAACAAAAATAAAATATTTTACCGGTTACGGCCCGGTCCACCGTATCTATTTTTGTATTTTTTACTTAAGTATGATATGGAAGTTCCTATTTAACATGCAAATTGATAAAGAATGCAAGGAGTAATCACAATGTGATGCGCAACTTCTTACTGCTCATCTTAAACTCTCAAGCATCTAAATCACACACACAGCAAGAAAATAAATCTAACTACCTACCTATCCCCAGGGAGCAAGATTGTAACTTATTAATGAGTAATATATCTTGTGCATGCATTATACAGATAAAATATAGATAGTTGATACTTCCTTCAAAACACATGAACAATTAAAGATATTTAAACAACCAGATAGCCAATTCCTTATGAACAGCATTCATTACTCATGGTGGTAATTTTCAAAAAATAAGCCAGAAATCATTCAAACAAGAACCTAGGTCCTAAGAGTCAAAACGATCTCACAGTTAGTGGACAAGAGCTAAAAATGAAATAATTCCTCTTCAACAAATCCATAGCATAACATTTGAACATCCCACCAAACTTTCTCCAATAGGAAAACTATAACTCTTTATTGCAAAAGGAAATAGTTCTTCCTACAATATCTCTTTACTAATCTAACTAGGAAAATGTTCCTTCTTCATCTTAATCCTCCATATTTATACAAAAGAACAAGACTGTTGGGCTGCCCACGAATAACTCTTGGGCTTCCCCAACTCTTCGCTTCCCAAAATTTACTTTCACTAAGTGTTTATGAGATTTACAAAAGTGAACAAATGTTCATGAGGAGGGCCCCGCTTGATTATTTAGAAATTTCTTCCATGTTGAAGCCTCTGAGGCGATACTTTCAAATTCAGAAGGTTCCAAGAATTGAATATTTATTTTGAATTTTGCAGCCTGGTTCCTGATGGCTTTTATTCTGGCTGTACTCAGGCGAAGCTGATCTTCTAACAGCTGCACACTAACCGTGGAATGATCTACCTCATTCCTTACGGTCTGTTCATCTAAAGCTTTAATGTGCTATATTGTTCTTTCATCTTCTTGGTACCTTCGTTGCCAAATTTCCACAAACAGGCTATGGTCCGAAAAAGCATCCATTCTTTGTTCAGCCTCTACCTGGCATCGGTTATAAGTAATTACAAGTCTTCTAAAGAATTATATACATGCCCCTCTTGTGTTCCTAACAACCTTCTTGAACTCCTCAGCTGTGTTGATGGAAAACTCCAACAAGTCGTAGTCCTGCCTAAGGGCTTGTTGATCCTTTAAGGGTAACTCTGCAGGAGCTTCTGCATTTGCTTCTAATCTTGCCATCCTTCCTGTCAGGACTTCCAGGATGTCCTGATATCTATCAACAAAATACGAGGAGGTCTCCAAAATATCCTCCAACCGAGTGTCTACCTGCAAAACCCTGCATCTTTCCTCCTCTATGGCCACCTGCAACTGAAGCATCTTGGCTCTCTGTACCAGAACATGTTCTTTAAAAGGTTGAAGACTAACTTGTTGTTCTCTGGCTTCCCCTAAAGCTGCTGTCAGCGAGGTAATATGTTCTTTAATTTTAGCCTCCTTCCCTTGAGATTTCCTCTAGTTTGCTTCCAAGGTAGTCTTCTGCAACTCTAGATCCTTTATCCTACCTGGCACCTATTCCTTCTCTGCCCTCAACTCTTGATATTCCTATTGTACTTTCTCCAGACACTCTTGGGTGGTATCCATAGATATTTTCTCTATCTGGAGGACCTGAAGTTCAGCCTTTGAAGACTTGGTTTCCTTTTGTATGTCTTCAAACTTTCTCTTTAACTTATTGTTTTCTTCTCTTTCCTTTCTCAGGTTATCTTTGAGTTGAGAAGAAGAATTCTTTGACTTCTCCAGATCTGTCATTATTTTATCTACATTGTCCTCTAAAGCATGTATCAATGCATCCCCTGCCCTGATAGTGAACCTGGGGTCTCTGTCTATCCTGTATACAATGGTTGTATCATTTATCATCTTGCTAGACAGGCCCCCGGTTTCAACCTTCCTCTCAGTTCTTTTTACTATCCTTTTAATTTCTTTATCATAAAATATAGTATTAAAATCTGGCACCCCTTCCCCTTTCTTCTGTTCAAAGGGGATTAGCCTAAGGGTGGGGACCATATACTGTCCTAGTGTGCTGGCAGCGGGTACTTCAGGATCTTGAATGTCGGGGTTTTCCAAGTCCTGGGCCTGACTGTCTACTACGTCAAAATCTGATTGTTCTGTCACTATTTGTGTTAGCTTTATCTTCTCTGCCTCCTGCTTCTTCAGCTCCTAATATAACTTCCATTTTTTTTCTTCTTCTTCACTTTTGGAAGCTTCTTCTACCTTTCTCGCTGCCTCTTGTGCAGCTCTTATTTTCTCCTCCTCCTCTCCTTTTAGCCATCCTTCGGCTTCTTGGGATAACCTCTGAGCTTATTCATTTATTTTCCTGCTTTCTTCCTGCTCGACCTTTTCCTGCTCGTCCTGTCCCTTTCCACCTTTGGTGGTGATTTTATTTTTAAACCTTTTCCTTAAGGCCATCATGTTTAGTGCACTGCAGAAAATCGACTCCTCTCTGTCCCAGTGGCTAGTGTATTCAAAATGGACATTATCCTCTTTCCAGTGCTCTACAACCTTATTGTGGGAGTCATTCCTGTGGAAATGCATTTCCCCAAAATGGAACTTCTCCAACTCCTCCATGAATTCATCGGCCTTCTTTACCCTAGTAAATTTGTAACTCCCCAATCTGAAAGGCAAAGGAGGGTATGCTGCCTTCTTATGTTCAAATAAAAAAACTTCCTATGCCATCTAGAAATACTTGCCTAACTACCTCTTTGTGAATTACATAGTCTGTGGCATACTTAGGCAGTAGTGAGGGTGCTATAGAGCCTCCAAAAATTCTGAAATATAGCCCATCCTCAGTCAAGTAATAATCAACATACTCTTCAATCAGCTGCAATGCCTCCTCCAACATGCAGTCGCATTCTTTTAAGAAAATCAGGGTATACAATGGCATAATGAAATGATCACACACCTCCCTGTAGTGACTGTGGTATTTGTGGGCCCACAGTGGCTTGTATGCTGAGTAAACTGGTGAACTTTCCCAGTCCCAAATGTATCTCAGGTTGGGGAAGGGTTGATTGCATAGTATGCAATCAATCAGTATGGAGCTCATCTAGAATTCTGATCTCTTTTGGGACACCCCTCCTAATGTTGATGCCACGCAAACAGAGAGGCTATTGGACACAATGTTGGCCCAATTGAAAACGGTCCCCTATGTTGCAACATAAAAAATTATTTGCACCCACTCCAATTTGAAGCTTTTACTGTGGGCTCTCCCAAAAATCCTATTAAGCATAAAGGCAATGAACCTGTAAGGGGTTCTTAGGCTTGCGATGTCATATTCTCCAATTGGCCTGTTTCTAAAATTTTTTCCAAGCATGAGCATCCTCCTGAGTGTCTCGACGAGGTCCATCCTGACGCTTTTCAGCCAGTCTTCAGTCATATATATTTGCGCTTATGGAAAGTGGTAAGACAGGGCTACATATCCAGGGATATAAGCAGCATAACCATGCGTATCAACATTCTCTAGAATCATGGTGGTCACATTTTCCCTGGGCAGAATCCACCCAATCACCTCAAAGCATGGAAAGAGTTCGGGTCTCATAGCAATTTTCATTAATGAAGACCTCTCTATGTTGACATAGATGTTTTTTTCCTCAAAACCTATGTTAGGCACCTCTCGGCGCGTAATCAATCCGTAGATTTCCCCCCACTGATATTCAGGATCTACACCAATTATGCATTTGGTGTCTTCATAAATATATTCAACTCTGGTGATGACTTTGACGTCGGGTTCTTCTTCAACCGCGGGAGCCTTCTTCTTTTGACGCTTAGACATCTTAAGTTCCGAGGAATTTCCCTGTCATGTACAAAATCATTTTAGGTTTTGTTAAGTCATTTCCAGACAACTTTGAAAGATTGAGATAAAAATATAAGCATTTTACCTCATCTGCCTTAAACATGACTGCAGTTAATAAAAATAAGCAAACATGTTCAAACAAATGCTCCTGCCTGAAAAACTAAAACCAGCTTAGTCCAACAAAGCTTGGATGTGGAAAAACAAGGCCATTGTCACAAATGAAAACAATCCCGAGCCCTCTCTCGGCGCCATGACCTATGCATTACATGGATACCTGAGGCATTAAATCTTAAAATCTCAAGGGGACGCTACCGGTGACAGTACCCTAGAAAACTGTACAAGCTCATCTCATGGTCTATCTTAGACCGGGTAATGCGATACTACCCCAGACCGGTAGAGGTTCAAATTCGACCGTGAATAGGGTTGCTATAAACAATGAACTGAAAAAAACACTGAGGTCTTGGTTTGCAGAATGCGGGGGACCAGACCAGTGGAAACAAACCTGATACTCCCCCAGGAAAGCCATGAAATCCTTCCCCGGACTGTCGAACACAAAATGGGGAAAACTGGTGCAGACAACGTAACGGCCATCTACATCGGTTTCCCCAACCATCGAGTGCAGGCTGTAAGACCATAACGGCCGCGGAAGAAAACATTAAGTAGACCACAAAGACCCCCCCACTAACAGTCACGCCATTCACTTCGGAATATATACATGTCAAGACGGGAACCTAAGTAAAACCCTAACCATGGAGACAAGAAATTAGCTCGTCCAATCGAACAGAATGGGAAAATGAGTACAAGGGCCTACCTGGAAATACTGCGCGGCTAGCAGGAGGAAAACCGTTGAGCTTCCATGGTGGAGCCACCTAGGAGCGAGGGTACCGACAGCAAGAATCCTAGTTTGCTCAAGCGAAAACAACAGCGCAGAGAAAGTCCAAAAAATAACAATAAAATAAGGTCAACTGTATATATACCCCCGGTAAACTGTACTCGGCGGGAAAAAGGTCATCAGGTGGTAAAAATAAAGGGATTGATGACCATATCAACATTGCCTCCATAGTGTCGAACAATGAAACAGTTGGGAGAACCATCGAGGCATTGGCAGAGGAACAAAACAATACTTGCAATGGAGCTCGCAAGATTAAAGAATCGGAGCGATAGAAGGCTGGAGAGCCGCAACGAAGAAGACACAAAAGAAACCAAGTTCCACAGACCAACAAAAATCATAGAAAAAACAAACATGACTTTAACCAAAAAAAATCGGTCCTGCAGAAAATAAAATCAAACTATGCCGAAAAGACACCGCTTTTCAAAGCTGCAACGGTGGATGCTGAAATCTCAAGGATCAGTGAAACAAAATGGTGGGGTCGAGAAAAGTTAAGGCAATCATCGGGGAAGTTCGTAATGTGCCATCCGCAACTGCGGAAACCGTAGAGACAATACATTCCGACAGTATCCCAACAAACCACCGATTGAGACAAATAAGTGAATAAAGGCATCGGTGAAAACCAATCTTGAATCGGACCCGATTTCTTGTAACTTCTCCGCAACGGCGGGCGCACAGATGACTAGATTTCTGACTTAAACATCCAAAACACTTCCGATGGAAAGGTAAAACTAAAACGAATAGTGAAAAATTGCTGGCATAAAAATAGTCTTTCTGCAGAATATCAAGCAAACTCAAAAGCTGAGCCAAAAATGAGTTAGAGGGTCCCGAAATTTTTGAATTTTGGGAAAAAATGTTACAGCTGCAACAATTGGCAACTACCTGGTGAACCCTAGATTTCTGACTTAACTTCTTCCTAGTAAAATACTGTTTGATTGTCTAGCTCATAAGTTGAATTCTTCTAGATGCTTGCATTCCTAAGATGGCAAACACATGCATTTAAATCATCAAGAAGCAGTCCACTCTTTGGGGAATGGGAACACCCAAAATATTTGAACCCTGATGTTTTCCATGCAACCAAAAGTTTGCCTCTTTATTCAAACAAAAAATAAATAGAAACAAAGCGGTAAACCAAACCAAAACAACATCAATTTATTTCTGTACAAAAACATTAAATCAAAAGAAAAAGACAATTGTGTGCCCACCCCTGAAAATCCTTCAATATAATGAGTCAAGGGGCTAGGCTGTATTGCAGACAAGAGATACCTATCCATGGTCTAATTGTACTATTTTTGAAACCGAAATCATGTCTACTAATTTACAATCAGCCTTATCATCCTAAGTAAATCGAAGGAGATCAAGCTGAATGTCAATTATATTGTTGGCTTTTCCCGAGGCATGATATTTTAGTTCAAGTTCCATTAGATAATTTCCCAGAACAGAATTAGCAAATTCATTTCCTTCTCCCAACTTAGTGACAGTGTGTTTCATGTAAGGTTCTATTGAAATTTTGATCTGATTTGGGGTACCCTTATGAGGTAACCATAAATGAGACCAGTCTGAAGCAAAATACCCCTTTAACCTGGTAGACCAATCTCTATTCAGAATAATCCCATAACCATCCAGGATGTCGGCCACCATAATATCAATAAATTGACATATCGTGTTATTTGCATATAAATGAATGAGAACATTCTTCATTTCCCCTACTACTTTGACACTTGTTCTGTCTAGTTGAACAACTTCCCAGGCTGTGGGCTTTGGCTGCCCATTAATATTTTGGCAAACTGCAAGTGGCATAACATTTACCGATGATCCAAAATCTACCAAACAATTATGCACCTTATGATTCACCATTTCTAGAGTCAAAAGGAAAGGTGGGGTTTTAGCTTTTTCTTCCCAAATTGATTCAACGTCTTCCTCCACCGGTTGATTATCAGTGGGCACTTCCTTTTCTGGCTCCTCAATTTCTTCAGTGTTTCCTTTGTAATCATCTACTTGTCCTTCCATAAGCTTGGCATGCTCGTTGATTTGTTTTGTCTCCTGTATGAAAATGGTAACTTTGGATATTTCATCTTCAATATTGTTCCGTGACTGTCTCCTGACATTCTTTTGCAACTTCTTAATCTTTGAAGTTGTCGCATTGTCTTTAATTATCAGATCCATGTCTTTTTTTTTTGTTGGTATGTTCTCAGGTTTAGGAGTACCCTTTTCTGTATCAAACATCGAGACACAATCCCATAAAAACATGGTATCATTTTCTTGTCTTTCTATGGTCTGAATACTCTTTTTCTCTTCACCATTGTCCTCATTCAATTTAGAGTCCAAAAGCTGATTCATTACCAATGTCATCAAATTTAACCATTGAGGACAATTCTTTTCAGAATGGGGTTGTTGGTGAAAAGTGCAGAAATTGTCCATCCCTACCTCTGTCAGATTCATTGATGTTGAATTATGTGGAGGGGTCTTGAATTGGTTGTTATCCTCCTTTTTTTTGTAGTAGGGCTTATAAGTTTTTAAACTTCCCTTTCTTTCTCCAAATCTATTATTCTGTTGGAGAGTTTTTGAATCATTTTTAACATTCCCTCAAAATCATATGATTGCTCCTCTTTAGGTTTGGACAGCAATAAGGCTCTTCTCCCGACATTTTTTTCTCCAGGTTGCTCAGGATAATCTTCTATACTTTCCTTTTCACCCTCTACTCTTTCTTCCTCTTCATCAGTCTCAACTAATGTAGGTTTAACTTGAGCTTTTGCGAACATAGCCAAGTCCAGGCCTAAAGCTGAGGTATAATACTCAATCAAAACCTTATCAGAAGGCTTATCACTTGTAGAGATGTTCTTGAGGTAAGTTGAAAACCTTTGAGTGAAATGATGTACCTTCTCATTCCTTTCATTTTTCAAAGCGCACAGACCTTTCCTTAGTGATGCATGCGTCTTTTGGGCTGCATACTTACTTCTGAAAATCCTTTCAAAGGTATCCCAATAGGGGATAGAGTTTGTAGGCAAACCAAGGTACCAATATGCTGCTGCTCCTTTAAGGGTATGCGAGAACAATCTACAGACAACATCCTCGTACTCCCTAGCCCTTAACCCTTATATTTCCAAATAGAAACTTTGCAAGTGGTCATCTACGACAACCTTCTCATCAAGATCAAACTTAGGCAGCAACTTCTCAAAAGCTTGAGGTAGGTTATGCAATGGAGGTGTTAGGTTCAAGGGTGATCTAGATTTCCAAGCTGGCAGTGGGTTGGTCTGATTCACATTTATACCTGCCATGAGTGAAAAATGAGGAGGTGAAAGAACAGGAGTCTGAAAAGGAGAACCGTAAGGTGTACCTGGGCTTATTTGATTCAAAGGTAAAACTAATTCCTGTAAGGCTATTCCTACAAGATCTTCCAAACCCTAAACAACACTGAGTTTTCCAATATAGGACGGTATTTTCCTTTAGCTTTTCTTAAGTATTTGGGTCAGGTCACAAAATTGCTTTCACAAAATTGCTTTCAGAAATATCACTGGTGGGGTAATCTCAGAAAAATGGGATTCCTTGGCCAGCCATGCACTGGTGGCCCTCCTTCTAGCACCAGAAACTGTTGAGGCCTGGATAATCACAGGCAACAATAGAAAAGTATTCTCCCCAGTCAACGTTCCCAACTAGCCCACGACTGTTTGGTTTAGGGAATCCATCCAGTTTGTGGTCTGGCCACCATAGGTCAAGAAACAAAAACAAAATATTTTATCGGTTGCATCCCAGTCCACCGTATATATTTTTGTATTTTTTACTTAAAGTATGATATGCAAGTGCCTATCTAACATGCAGATTGATAAAGAATGCAAGGAGTAATCACAATCTGATGCGCAGGTTCTTACCTCTCGTCTTAAACTCTCAAGCATCTAAATCACACACACAACAAGAAAATAAATCTAACTACCTACCTATCCCCAGGGAGCAAGATTTTAACTTATTAATGAGTAATATATCTTGTGCATGCATTATAAAGAGAAAATACAGATAGCTGATACTTCCTTCAAAACACATGAACAATTAAAGATATTTAAATATCTAGAGAGCCAATTGCTTATGAACAGAATTCATTACTCATGGTGGTAATTTTCATAAGATAAGCCAGAAATCATTCAAACAAGAACCTAGGTCCTAAGAGTCAGAACGATCTCACAGTTAGCAGACAAGAGCTGCGGACAAGAGCTGAAAATGAAATAATTCCTCTTCAACAAATCCATAGCATAACATTTGAACATCCCACCAAAATTTCTCCAACAGGCAAACTGTAATTCTTTATTGCAAAAGGAAATAGTTCTTCTTACAATATCTCTTTACTAATCTAACTGGGAAAAAGTTCCTTCTTCATCTTAATCCTCTTTATTTATACAAAAGAACAAGACTGTTGGGCTAGCCACGAATAACTCTTGGGATTCCCCAACTCTTCGCTTCCCAAAATTTACTTTCACTAAGTGTTTATGAGATTTACAAAAGTGAACAAATGTTCATGAGGAGGGCCCCGCTTGATTATTTAGAAATTTGTTCCACACTAAAGCCTCTGAGGCGATACTTTCAAATTCAGAAGGTTCCAAGAAATGAATATTTATTTTGAATTTTGCAGCCTGGTTCCTGATGGCTTGTATTCTGGCTATACTCAGGCGAAGCTGATCTTCTAATAGCTACACACTAACCACAGAATGATCTATGTCATTCCTTAGGGTCTGTTCATCTAAATATTTAATGTGCTATATTTTTCTTTCATCTTCTTGGTACCTTCTTTGAAAAATTTCCACAAACAGGTTGTAGTCCGAAAAAGCATCCATTCTTTGTTCAGCTTCTACCTGGCATTGGTTATAATTAATTAGAATTCTTCTAAAGTATTCTATACATGCCCCTCTTGTCTTCCTAATAGCCTTCTTGAACTCCTCGGCTGTGTTGATGGAAAACTCCAACAAGTCGTAGTCCTACCTAAGGGCTTGTTGATCCTTTGAGGGTAACTCTGTAGGAGCTTCTGCATTTGCTTATAATCTTTCCATCCTTCCTGTCAGGACTTCTAGGATGTCCTGAGATCTGTCAACAAAATATGAGGAGGTCTCCAAAATCTCCTCCAACCGGCTGTCTACCTGCAAAACCCTGCATCTTTCCTCCTCTATGGCCACCTATAGATGAAGCATCTTGGTTCTCTGTGCCAGAACATGTTCTTTGAAAGGTTGAAGACTAACCTGTTGTTCTCTAGCTTCCTCTAAAGCTGTTGTCAGTGAGGTAATATGTTCTTTAAGTTTTTCCTCCTGCCCTTGAGATTACCTCTCATTTGCTTCCAAGGCAGTCTTCTGTAACTCTAGATCCTTTATCCTACCTAGCAGTTGTTCCTTCTCTACCCTCAACTCTTGATATTTCTGTTGTACTCTCTCTAGACACTCTTGGGCAATCTCCATAGATATTTTCTCTATCTAGAGGACCTGAATTTCATCCTTTGAAGACTTCATTTCCTTTTGTATGTCTTCAAACTTTCTCTTTAACTTATTGTTTTATTCTCTTTCCTTTCTCAGGTTATCTTTGAGTTGAGAAGAAGACTTCTTTGACTGCTCCAGATCTGTCATTATTTTATCTACATTGTCCTCTGAAGCATGGATCAATGTATCCCCCACCCTGATAGTGAACCTGGGTTATCTATTTGTCCCATATACAATGATTGTATCCTTTATCATCTTAACAGACATGCCCCCGGTTTCAACCTTCCTCTCAGTTGTTTTTACTATCCTTTTCTTTTCTTTATCATAAAAGATAGTATTAAAATCTGGTACCTCTTCCCCTTTCTTCTGTTCAAAGGGGATTAGCCTAAGGGTGGGGACCATAGAGTGTCCTAGTGTGCTGGCAGTGGGTACTTCAGGATCTTGAATGTCGGGGTTTTCCAAGTCCTAAGCCTGACTGTCTGCTGTGTCAGAAGCTGATTGTTCTGTCACTGTTTGTGTCAGCTTTATCTTCTCTTCCTCCTGCTTCTCCAGCTCCTCATCTAACTTCCTTTTTTTTCTTCTTCTTCACTTTTGGAAGCTTCTTTTGCCTTTCTGGCTGCCTCTTGTGCAGCTCTTCTTTTCTCCTCCTCCTCTCCTTTTACCCATCCTTCGGCTTCTTGGGATAACCTATGAGCTTCTTCATTTCCTTTCCTAGTTTCTTCCTCCTCAGCCTTTTCCTGCTCGTCTTGTCCCTTTCCACCTTTGTTGGTGATTTTCTTTTTAAACCTTTTCCTTAAGGCCGTCATGTTTAGTGCACTGCGAAAAATGGACTCCTCTCTATACCAGTGGCTAGTGTATTCAAAATGGACATTAGCCTCTTTGCAGTGCTCTACAACCTTATTATGGGAGTCATTCCTGTGGAAAGGAATTTCCCCAAAATGGAACTTCTCCAACTCCTCCATTAATTCATCGGTATTCTTTACCCTAGTAAATTTGTAACTCCCCAATCTGAAAGGAAAAGGAGGGTATGCTGCCTTCTTATGTTCAAATAAAAAAACTTCCTATGCCATCTAGAAATACTTGCCTAACTGCCTCTTTGTGAATTACATAGTCTGTGGCATACTTAGGCAGTAGTGAGGGTGCTCTAGAGCCTCCAAACATTCTGAAATATAGCCCATCCTCAGTCAAGTAATAATCAACATACTCTTCAATCACCTGCAATGCCTCCTATGACATGCAGTTGCATTCTTTTAAGAAAATCAGGGTATACAATGGCATAATGAAATGCTCACACACCTCCCTGTAGTGACTGTGGTATTTGTGGGCCCACAGTGGCTTGTATGCTGAGTAAACTGTTGATCTTTCCTGGTCCCAAATGCATCTCAGGTTGGGGAAGGGTTGATTACATAGTATGCAATCAATCAGTATGGAGCTCATGTAGAATTCTGATCTCTTTCGTGACACCCCTCCTAATGCTGATGCCATGTAGGTCGAGAGGCTATTGGACACAATGTTGGCCCAATTGAAAATGGTCCCATGTGTTGCAACATAAAAAATTATCGGCACCCACTCCAATTTGAAGCTTTTACTGTGGGCTCTCACAAAAATCCTATTAAGCATCAAGGCAATGAACCTGTAAGGGGTTCTTAGGCTTGCGGTGTCATATTCTCTAGTTGGCCTGGTTCTAAAGTTTTTTCCAGGCATGAGCATCCTCTTGAGTGTCTTAATGAGGTCCATCTTGATGCTTTTCAGCCAGTCTTCAGTCAGATATATTTGTGCTTCTAGAAAGTGGTAAGCCAGGGCTACATATCTAGGGCTATAAGCAGCATAACCCTATTTATCAACATTCTCCAGAGTCATGGTGGTCACATCTTCCCTAGGCATAATCCACCCAATCAGCTCATAGCATGGAAAGAGTTCGAGTCTCATAGCAATTTTCATTAATGAAGACCTCTCTATGTTGACATTGATGTTTTCTTCCTCAAAGCCTATGTCAGGCACCTGTCAGTGCGTAATCAATCTATAGATTTCCCCCCACTGATATTTGTGCTCTACACCAATTATGCATTTGGTGTCTTCGTAAATATATTCGACTCTGGTGTTGACTTCGACGTCAGGTTCCTCTTCAACTGCGGGAGCCTTCTTCTTTTGATGCTTAGACATCTTAAGTTCGGAGGAATTTCCCTGTCATGTACAAAATCATTTTAGGTTCTGTTAGGTCATTTCCGAACAAGTTTTAAAGATTGAGATAACAATGTAAGCATTTTACCTCATCCATGTTAAACATGATTGCAATTAATAAAAATAAGCAAACATGTTCAAACAAATGCTCCTGCCTGAAAAACTAAAACTAGCTTAGTCCAACAAAGCTCGGATGTGGAAAAACAAGGCCTTTGTCACAAATGAAAACAATCTCGGGCGCTCTCTCGGTGCCATGGCCTATGTGTTACACGGACACCTGAGGCATTAAATCTAAAAACTCAAGGGGACACTACTGGTGACAGCACCTTAGAAAACTGTATAGGCTCATCTCACGGTCCATCTTAGACCGGGTAATGCGATACTACCCCAGACCGATTCGGGTTCGAATCCGACCGTGAACAGGGTCGCTCTAAACAATGAACTGAAAACAACACTGAGGTCTTGGTTTGCAGAATGCGGGTGACCAGACCAGTGGAAACAAACCCGGTACTCCCCCAGGAAAGCCATGAAAGCCTTCCTCGGACTGCCGAACACAAAATGGGGCAAACTGGTGCAAACAACGTAACGGTCATCTGCACCGATTTCCCCAACCATCGAGTGCGGGCTATAAGACCATAACGGTCGTGGAAGAAAACATTAAGTACACCATAAAGAACCCCCCACTAACAGTCACGCCATTCACTTCGGAATATATACATGTCAAGACGGGAACCTAAGTAAAACCCTAACCACGGAGACAAGAAATTAGCTCGTCCAATCGAAAGGAATGGGAAAATGAGTACAAGGGCCTACCTGGTACTGTTGCGCGATTGGCGGGAGGAAAACCATTGAGCTTCCATGCCGAAGCCACCTAGGAGCGTGGGTACTGAAAACGAGCATCCTAGTTTGCTCGAGCGAAAACGGCAGTGCAGAGAAAGTCCAAAAATAACAATAAAATAATAAACTACCGGACCCACTATATATATACCCCCGGTCAACTATACTCGATGGGAAAAAGGGGATCGGGCGGTAAAAAGCAAGGGATCGATGACCATATCAACATTGCCTCTGTAACGTCGGATGATGAAACATTTGGGAGAACCGTCGAGGCATCGGCAAAGGAACAAAATGATACTCACATTGGAGCTAGCAAGATTAAAACATCGGAGCAATAGAAGGCTGGAGAGCCGCAATGGAGAAAACACAAAAGAAACCAAGTTCCGCAGACCGACAAAAATCAGAAAAAAATCAACATGACTTTAACCAATAAACATCGGTTCCACGGAAAATAAAATCAAACTATGCCGAAAAGACACCACTTTTCAAAGTCACAGCGGCGGATGTTGAAATCTCAAGGATCAGTGAAACAAAACGGCGGGGTCAAGAAAAGTTAAGGCAATCATCGGGGAACTTCGTAATGTGCCATCCGCAACTACGGAAACTGTAGAGACAATACGTTCTGACGGTATCCCAACAACCCACCGATTGAGACAAATAAGTGAATAAAGGCATCGACGAAAACCAATCTTGAATCGGACCCGGTTTCTTGTTACTTCTCCGCAATAGCGAGCATGCAGATGACTAGATTTCTGACTTAAACATCCAAAACGCTTCCGATGGCAAGGTAAAACTAAAACAAATAGTGAAACATTGCTGGCATAAAAATAGTCATTCCGCAGAACATCAAGCAAACTCAAAAGCTGAGCCAAAAATGAGTTAAAGGAGGGTCCCGAAATTTTTTACTTTTGGGGAAAAATGTTGCAGATGCAATAGGTACCAACACCTAGTGAAACAATGGGTGCCTAGCGATCTTCCTAAAGTAAACACTGATTTTTGTGTAAATGAGAGGATATATAGAATTGCACCGTCCTCATTGTATGGATTGGGCTTGTTTTTCATGGACGACATAAAGGTTGGATATGGTAGATGTATAGAATTGATGGAGTATGTTGGACCCTGTTACAACTACAGTGATTGCATGTGCCTGGTCCAATATACACGAAGTATGCGTAGATATGGTTTGTCAGCGAATTATATACAACTGAAAGACAAAGCTTAAAATAAAGGAGCAACCATGTACATGGACGGAAGGCCAAAAACAACCGGTAATATTGCGGGGTTTATAAACAGTACACAACCAGGGTCTACATTAAAGCAACCCAACTGCATATTCGAGTCGTGTGAAGGGAACCTTGTCTTTGTATGTGCAATTAAATCAATAGCTGCTGGTGAAGAACTGCTTATTGATTACAATTTGAACCATGTAGATACAAACAATATTAGTATGGTTGTGGTACAACAAACAATTTATAAGTCCTTTTATTAATTATTTTAATGTCTATAGGAATTTTTGTTAACATATAATTGAAATTATCTACTTAATTTCATGTTTCCTTATGTAACTTTTAGTATGTTTTTTATGCAAGGTTCTCTCAGGGGCCCCTCCATCTCCATAGATGTTTATCGACCCGAGTCAATGCAACATGTATACATCGATATTGCCAATGTAATATTAAATTTTAGGATGGACATATAGATACATTGTTATGTATTTTCATTAGTATATTAGGTTCATTTATATAATATTATCGATTTTCTATGCAGAGTGTTGATCAGGAAGCCAACCGGCTATTGATCAGCCAACTACAGCATCAGGGAAACAACCAAACATGAATGTAATTGTCCATTTCAAATACTTTAAAATCGTAAACATGTCTATCGTGACACATTATGTTTATTTTGTTATGTATTCTTTCATTTTTATGGTTTCATTCATGATGGTAATGTTGTCTACCTTTTTTGCAGATTGATCGGGGAAACTCCCCAGCTGTTGATCAGATGACTCGAGACTCGAGGAAACCATTTAACCTAAATGTAATTCCACATTCTAAATACTGTAAAATTGTACACATATAAAACATGTAGCATAGTGTTTATTTTTGTTTTTGTTCTGTATTTGTTAGCTTATACATATTGCGTTCATTGTTATAATGTTCGCTACTTTTTTTGCAGGTGGCTGATCGAGGTAAATTCCCATCTGTTGATCAGACCACGCCCTCGGCTAGGCGTTAGGTAATCCTAAATGTAATCCCTATTATAATTATTTGTGCACACCATATTTTCAAATCCTAAGCAATTTTTATATATTCCAATTGCAGACAGGGGATTCCGTTTATGAAATAGCATCTCAAAACTCTTTATAGAATGAGGTCTCTCAGTTGATGAGAGATAGTGAAATTAGAGAGTCTACAGACCCATTGAGGGTGCTACAAAGGATAAGGGAAAAACAAAATGAGGAACTAGTTTGTCTGACATTGGCAATTCCACTAACATAAGGGCTCAAACAAAGGCTTCAATTATTGTTACAGCAACGTAAACAACTGGACGTAAGTTATCGAATAAAAATGTAAATTCATTTATAAAAACTTTATAATATTTGATTTTATATGTTGTTGAACTTATAATACAATGGGTTTAATTTACAGTGTGCTATGGATATTATCAGTGGTGGTTAAGGTAATGTTGGTCCCAGTGACCAAACCACTCCACGTACACCACATACTACTCCCATATTGTCCACTGAACAATTGGCAACACACTCTACGACACCGTCGAGGGTAGCGGAGGGTGAAGCCGATGGTGCCCCACCCACAACATATGCTGTAGAAGAAGGGGTGGATGCAGGGCTAGATAGAGATGTGGAAGCATTTCCTAGATATTCTCGTGTGACTAGCACTGGTTAAATAAAGTGTACATTTTTGGTGAATGAAGAACTACTTC
>LPNX010011540.1:946260-999453 GCA_001517045.1 Pseudotsuga menziesii | reverse complement strand
TGGAGTACGGAAATTCTGGTAAATGCACTTTTTACTACAATACAGATTACTACACAATACTGTAATTGTATTAGTTTAACTGATAAATAACTAAATCCTTTATCCGTAATATATTTATTTTATACAGAAGAAAACGATTATAACTTATAATACAAGCATACTTAATCTATCTTTTTCATGTACAGTTAAAATTTTTTCCAGAGAAACAGAGTTACAGTTTTAGATTTTAATTAACAACTGTAGAAGGATAGCTGAAATAAAAGATAATAAACAGAAAGGCAATTGTAATGACTGTAAGTAGATTAGGGAACTTAGTATAGAAGAATACTTCTTCTAAACTTTGATATACTGTGCTAGAGTACTATCTGATGGTATCAGATGTGGAAAAACACAGTAATACTAATAAGTTTTTCTACTAACATTTCAAAGTACTAACAATTTTTCAGACATTTAAATAATCATAACATTTATCTATTTATACACAGAAAGACATAAAGATATGAATGAAAAACCTGTTAAATGCTGTGGACAACAACAGCAATGGGAGGTCGTTCCTCCCTACCAAATTCCTGGAGAGCGCTCAAACAGCGGCTTCTCAGGACCCCCGAGCTTGCTCTGGTCTCCCTGGATTGGAACTAGGTGCAGCAAAACAAATACAGTCTTTCAACTCTGTATCAACTCAGAACTCTTAGTCAGTTCCCTCAGTTCAAATAGCTGTAATCAGCATCAAGTTTCTGCAAACATCCACTCAAGCCACTTCCTTACTGTCTTTTCCCTTTTCCTCAAATGAAATTCCTGAATAACATTCAGCTGAATGAATTCTTTCTGGAAATAAAAACTGAGCAGCCTCAGCTCTCTTCATTGAGTACTTTTAAAGATTTCCTAGGTCTTAGTTGGGTTAACTGTCATTTAATGAGCCACCTGCTCACATTCCACTTTCTTGGGGAATCATGACCCCAAATATAGGGAAGTTGCCACCTGTAACTTAGGAAGTGCTTGAGGATGCTGCCACTTGTCCTTTGCCTCTCCACCTAGTTCCAACAACCAGTTTGACCAGTAACCTCTTTTAACAGCTCTCCCATGCTGTTGTCTCCATTATTTATTTATTATTAATAAAATATTCTCAATTACACTCCATAACTGTTGACTCTGCTGAGTCATCAATCCCTACTTAGGATTAAGTTTAACATAATGTCTCAGAAAATAAAATAAAATAAATTACATAATTTTTACAAAATTGGGGTATGTGACATACTCCTTCAAATGCATTCTTGACAACCCTTCCTCCCCCCCATTCACGTGGTCCTTCCAGCCAGAATGTTCCTATTAGACATGTTCATACTGCGGCTTCTCACACAGTAGTATCTCAGATTCAAGCAACTCCTGTTGTTTTAAGAGGTCATATCCCTGTTTCTAGATTGTCTCATAGTCCACTACAAGGAGTTCCTCATATTCCCAACTATGGAGCTTCTCATGGGACATCCCATGGGACACCTTATGGATCTTCTCATGGACAACCTTATGGACCACAGTATGGAAAAAACTATCAATCCTATGGGTACAGGTATCAAAAACCCACTTACTCATCTAATTATGGCTTTGTAGCACCGCCTAGTCAAGGTACACCACATCATATTGCTTCCATCCATCCCTACACAAGTCAAACGAGAGGAAGAAATTATTGACATGGCCATGGTATTTACAGTAATTATCCTTATATGAACCAAAATTATCAGGGAGCGTGGCATAGACCGGCTCAACCTAGGCTTTCCTTTCCTCGCAATGGTTAAAATTACCTGACTTGTCGAGACTAATGAACGATCCGATATCTCATGACCCGGCTTAGGCGGCTATCCCCACCAAGCTTCCTTCTAACATTCCCAAGTTCGAGGGCAAAGCAGGAGAATATCCTAGTGAAAATGTCACTACCTTTCACCTTTGGTGCTCTTCAAATTCCTTACATGATGACTCAATACGTTTAAGGCTATTTCAATGCACCCTCACCAGGCCTGCAACGAAATGGTACATAGAGTTACCGAAGGGAACATTTGTTTTGTTCGATGACCTTGCTATGACTTTCCTCAATCACTTCTAGCTACCTGTGCGTTATGATGTTGGTACAGAACCCTTGTTGACATTTTGACAAGATAAAGCCACACATATCTCAGACCATATCCAAGAGTGGCATAGATGGAAGACATTGATTAAAGCATTCATATCACTGGAATTTCTCCTTGAATGGTTCCTCAAATCGTTGTTGCCATACATCGTGAAGGATGTTTCTACATCTAGAGTTCAGAATGAGGAACAAGCAATCTTTAGGGCACATGAGTTGGATTTGATTTATGCTCAATCCGGACTTCTGTATGAGAGCATACCTTACACTCCACGTTCTAGTTTCGATCCTAAGATCAAGCCTGGACCACATGTCGATGGCATTGTGGGTTGTACAAGTGCTAAACCAGCGGATTCGATTGCGAAGCAAGTGATTCAATTGTCTATTAATCAATCCACATCAGGACAAGCTACGACTTTGTCTCAACCCACCCAAATGGCGAGTGTACTTTTCGTGCAATCGTCAGACCAGAAGGGCAACCAGCAGCCCGAAAGGAATAAGAAGAAGGGTAAAAATAATTGTAGCGGTGGGAATAAGAGTGAAAATTCCAATTTTAATGACAAGAACTCCCACAATGCTGGGGGGGACAAGCATTCTAAACTTAAGGTTAAGTTTCCTAGTAAATTGTGTAAGGATGATCACCTCACTCACTTGTGCCCTCATATGGAAGATGCCTCGATATTCATAGCACAGGGCCCAGCTATGCTGACCAATCCTTTACCCCATAATCAAAATATGAACTCGAGGACCCCTGATCCTCATTTTGTTTCGTGTGGAGATCAAGAGCTGCCGGAAGCCAATACTAGTCATGGTTGCATCAACATGGTACGTGCTACTAAGGTTATGACTCATGCAAAAGACTATTGTTCTTCACAATCAAACCTTGGAAAATAACCCGCTCCACCCAAGAGCCCTTTATGTATTGAAAAGCCTATGGATAAACCTAAGATTACACCTTACATTCCTAAGGGAGTCCAAAAGCATTCAGGGCACAATCCTAATGCCTGAGCCGCTCAGAACTATTATGTTGTCGAGGATTTGGGCCACACTCCTTGTGCGATGTCTACACTTGAAGTACTTCAGAGTTGTCCTTGGCAAAGGAAAGCTTTTCTATCTTCTCTTGGGGTTGATGATGATATCTCTTTTTTCGTCATCAAATTTGAAACCATGGGACTACAGCCTCGCTTGCCTTACTATGTGTCTCTCTTGATTTATGTATAATGTCTTAACATGACCGTCAAACGCACTATTGTTGATGAAGGTGTTTCCGCTTCTGTGATGTCTTTATCATGCTGGAAGGGTTTGGGCTCTCCTAATTTGTCTCAATCCACTAACATGTTGACTGCATTTGATGGTAGATCATTTCAGCTGCACGGGATTCTTCCTTCTCTTAAAGTCCATTTGGGAGGGAAGACCATTGTGATCGAGGTCGAGGTGGTTGATGTGCCCCTTAATTATAATCTTTTACTTGGTTGGAATTGGATGTATAGTATGCAAGCCATAGCCTCTTCTCTTTTTCGAGTTGTATGATTTCCATTTAATGGGAAGATTGTTACGATTGATCAGACATCATTCAAAAATCCGAGTGTTAATGCATCGTCAGGAGCTTCTATCCCGATTATCGATCATTCTCAGACGGAAACTGGGAGTGTGGGTGTAGGTATGTATCCATCCCTTATGGGGACCTTTAGTTGTCATGTGCCCATTCTTATGATCGGATCTAGTTTCGGTGGGGCTTCATATTCATTGAATTTGGTGTATTTTTGCACCACCCATATGGAAGACCCTTGGATTCTTCCTTCATTGAGTCCTTCGAATGGACCTATCAAAATGAATGTACCGTTTCCTGTAGAAATGATAGCATATCAAGCGAATCTTGATTGTGTTGCATAACCTGGTCCTTCGTCTTTGTGGACAAGGGAGGAGGACCCGTATGTGCTACCTACATGGACAGTTGAGTCCTCTCATGTGCATGATTGCCTTGATAGTGTTTTTCCATCATATGAGGCTATTATTGAGGCCATGTCTGGGGTTGAGCCACCTTGGCAAGAGTTACATCATAGATCCTATTTTCTTCTCGAGCTTGACCACTTGGAGCGTGAAGACTTTAGGGAGGTTCTTAGTGAGAATATTGGTAGTCCCATGATTCCATTAAGCTCTCTTGGTCATATGCCTGATGGGAACATGGAAAATATATCACCTACTATCCCTATCAATATCTCTCGTGATCCTGGCAAGATTGAGAATGTCTATATTGGGGAAAAATGTTCCCATGCTGAGATTCAAGAATATACCGAGCTATTCAAAGGGTTTCATGACATCTTTGCTTGGTCATACGAAGAAATGCTAGGTATCAACCCTCGCATTGTCGAACATGAAGTTAAGAATTATCCAAATGTGAAGCCTGTTCAACAACATTTGCGTGCGGTGAATCCTAGAAAAGCACCTACCATTAAGGCTAAGATAGAGAAGCTGTTAAAAGCCGGTTTTATCTATCCCGTTCCCTTGATAGAGTGGGTTTCAAACCCTGTTCTGGTTGATAAGAAGCAGGGAGTGATCTGTATATGCACTAATTTCTGTGATTTAAATCATGCTTGTCCTAAGGATAATTTTCCCACACCATTTATTGATCAAATTTTGGATGAGTGTGCAGGAAGCGATGTATTTTCCTTCATGGATGGATTTTCTCGATATAATCAAATTCAAATCAAACCCTAGGATCAATACAAAACTGCATTTATTTGTCCTTGGGGTACGTTTGCATATCAGAAGATGCATTTCAGCCTTAAAAATGCAGGAGCCACATTTCAGTGGGCTATGAACTTGATTTTTCATGATCTCAAATTGATTATTGAAGCCTTTCTGGATGACCTTTCTGCTCATTTTCGGCTAAGAGTGCGTCATTCCTACCATTTGAGATTGGTATTCAAAAGATGTCACCATTACCAGGTCAGGTTAAACCCTCATAAGTGTATATTTTGCGTGAGGTCTGGTTGCTTTCTAGGGTTCTCTGTTTCTAAGGAGGGTATACGAGTCGATCCTTTAAAGGTTGAGTCAATACTTCAATTGTCTCTCCCGAGAAATATTATACATCTTCAATATTTGCAAGGCATGGAAAACTTCTTACAGAGATTCATGGTTAACTTTGCCAATTTGACTAAAGGCTTTATGCGTCTTTTAAACAAGGACACTACCTTTTGCTGGGATGAGCGAGCCCATGAGTCCTTTGATGCTCTCAAGCAAGCCTTAGCATCGACTCCCATGCTTAGTCCACCCGACTATAGCCGTGAATTTTTTATTTATGTGGCCGCATCCATGGAGACGATTAGTATGGTTTTGGTTCAGGAAGATGAGGAGCTCCATGAACATCTCATATATTATTTGAGCCAGAACCTTATTGATGCAAAAGTCCATTATTCTCATGTGGAGAAGCTTGCTTTAGCCACCATTCATGCGGTCCAGAGATTGAGACATTACATTCTCCTTCGCCAGACCTTGGTGGTAGCTCATGTCAATCAATTTCAGTTTGTCCTCATTATAAGGATGATCGGGGGAAAGTATAATAAGTGGATTGTTATTTTGCAATAATTCGATCTTGAATTTGTTTCGGTGAAGTCTAAGAAATCGTTAAGTTTTGCGGAGCTCATTTCTGATTTTCCGAGTGAGGAGGAGGAGGAGGTTCATGAAGATACATTTGTCAATGAGCATATTTTCCTTATCTCAACTATGGATCCATGGTATGGGGATATCATTATATATTTACAAACATTGAAAGTTCCTGCTGACCTTTCATGGGATGAGCGACGATGACTACGTCACGTATCTAAGAACTACCTTATAGTGGATAACACTTTGTACTGTCATGGGGTAGATTCCATTTTATGTCGTTGTTTAACCCATGAGGAGGCTGAGGTTGTGCTGAATGATTTCCATGGAGAGGCATGTGGTGGTCATTTGTTTGGGATTTCTACAGCCCAAAAAATCTTGAGAGCAGGATATTTTTGGCCGTCGATCTTCAAAGATTGTGTTAATGCAGTTAAGAAGTGTCACCCTTGCTAGGTGTTTGCACACAATATGCACTCACGTCCTGCCCCATTACATCCAATTATCACCACTGGTCCCTTCACTAAGTGGGGGCTTGACTTTATAGATTTCCAACCAGCTTCGACTGGGGGGCATCATCACATTATAATGGTTTTTTATTATGTCATGAAATAGGATGAGGCTATGCCCACGATTAAATCCAACAGTGAGACAACCACGCATTTCGTATTCAACCAAATTATTACTTGGTCCGGCATTCTGAAAGAGCTTGTCACTAACCATGGTAGGCACTTTCAGAATAAAATGATGGAAGAGTTGGCTTTAAAGTTAGAGTATAAGCAGGAGCACTCATCTTCTTATTACCCTCATGTGAATGGACAGGTTGAAGCAGTGAACAAATCACTTAAGTCCATTCTTCAATGAACCATCACCCAAATCAAGACAAATTGGCATATCATGCTATATCCTTCTTTGTCAGCCTATAGGACAGTGGTTAAGACTGCCACCGATTTCTCTCCATATTAGATCATACACGGGGTGGAGTTTGTCTTGTCTGTTGAATGCGAAATCCATTCGTTGAATCTAGCTATAGAGATTTTACCAGACACTTCCGCATTGGAGGAATGTTTGGTCCACTTAGAGCAGCTTGATGAGCAGCACTGAGATGCCTTAGTGGATCTTGAAGTAAATAAGCATCACGTTAAGGTCCAGTATGATAAGTTTGTCCATCCGAGGAGGTTTAGTGAAGGTGATTTTGTCCTTTTATGGGATCAAGCTAAAGAACCCTTGGGGCAGGAAAATTTAATCCCATGTGGCATGGTCCTTATGTAGTGAAAAATGTGTTAGAGAAGGGCTCCTATGAGCTGGTGGATTATGAAGGGACAGCCTTGGCGGAGCCTAGAAATGGGCTCTATCTTGAAAAGTAATATGCATGATCTTTAGTCAAGGCTGATTATTGTATATTATTGTACAACTTTTTGCATAGTTAGGTTTTCTTATGGTGATCGGGTTTGTTGATTAGCTTTCATTTCTTATGGTAGATGTTGATGGAGTCTTCCATTTACATAGCATTCACTGATGGCGCTATACGCCACACTCAAAACTTAGCTTCTACTGCTTGGGTGATCTATACTCCTACGGGTCAGGTACTGTCTTCAGGAGGCATATGTTTACGGCCTTCTTCAAACAATGTTGCTGAATATAGTGCCATTATCGAGTTATTGCGAGATTCCATTTCACATGGTGTTCTATCTCTTGAGGTATGTATTGATTCACAGTTAGTGGTTTCTTAGCTTAATGGCTTGTATCATATTAGGGATCCAACATTATTATGAATATTTTTACATTTGAGGTTGCTAGAACAATAATTTGAGAGCATAAAATACATACATATTTCAAGAGTTTATAATCAAGTTGCTGACTCATATGCTAACTATGTGTTAGATTGGAATTTGTTTCATAGACCATAAGCAGATCACACACATACATTTTTACACACATGTAAATAAATAAAATCGATAATCATAAAAAAAATTCATTAAACATCCAAAATGTGATGTCACAATACATAAGTGTCATAATACAAAAATGGGGCTTCTGAGCCACCAAAATATAATACACGGTAGTACAAAATGTGTCACTCTCAAATCTCTAAGCCTATGGAGGAGGAGGGTGGATCTGATCATGGTGGCTCTAGCTAGTCGTTGAAATAATTGAACCCATGCTCGTGGTACACCAACCACCTAGCGCTTCATGGCGTTAAGCAAGTCCTTGACTTGCGCCATGGGTACTCGGTGGGTCAACCGTACAAAGTTTGTATGGATGCTTTGGAGCGTCCGCTCCGCATCCACACTCATGATATAATCTCCTCTTCCCCTCCATCTATGGCAAGGGAAACCATCAGGCTACCATGGTCCAACATCTGCACACACATGACAGATTGTCACTATGTGTCGTCATGCAAAAATATGTCTTTTGAATCAATATATCAAAAAACACCAAAAAAATTATAATTCAAAAAAATTAAAAAGAGGATTGGGATTCGTTACCTATATCACTGTATGCTACTCCTGGTGGTAAGGGCATGTCTAGATCTCCCCGAAAATCTATCCCTGCATAAGGGTATCCATTGATGGCAATGATCGGCCACCGCCACCATGGAAAGAAATCAGCTGGGTAGGGGTTGGATACCCTACCACCAACCAGTATGCGCATAGCATCTACCCAATGTCATTGTGCCAGAACTCGAACCCCGTGAGGAGGAATGTCATCTCTAGGGATTAGCCCCAGTACACGCTCAAAGAAGAATGTGCTCAGTATACTGCCAAAACCAAAGTTTCGTACCCTGCCCATCTTGCATACACTGAACTGCTACTTCATGATACTCAACAGCCCAATGCTCTAGTCGTAAACTATGGGTCTCATGCACTCCACTGCATTGAACATCAATGGTGGTGAGGCATGGTGGAGTGATGCTAGCCCAGCTATCCTATCGAGTGCCAATAGTATGGCCTTCAGTCCTAGCACCTGGATGGAGTTTGTCGAGATTTGACTCCCAACCTTTTTTGTGTCCGAAAAATAGTATACTGCAATGTACTCATCAATAGTGAGACCACCTTCGGGCCTGCGAGAGCGTAGGTTCACCACCTCTCCCCGTTGGAATAATCTTGTAATGAATTATATGTCCTCCACCTCTACAGTGAGGGACATCCTATCGATATGAAAAGACTCTAAGTCTGGATCCCAGTAGTCTACTAGCATCTGCAGGAGTCTTGGTTTGGCCCTCAGGCTGCCAAGACACTAAAACTTGTATAGCCCACATGCATGGAGAGCTTTTTGAGCCATTAAATCACCCTGAACAGTCTCTTCTACATCTCCATGTCCCCTCTCCCTCCATTCTAGAACCATCCTGCACATTAAAAATATTTTTTGGTCAATATTTACCTTTAAAAACCTTATGCATGGCCGCATACGCGACTGTTTTCTGAAAAACTGCATATGTACGCGGTTTTGGGCGGTTTTTCCATGTATAGCCAGCCCTATATGCAGAAAAAGGCTCGATATCCACGTGGGGCGAAACGACCAATATATATTGGCCTAGAAATCAAATTTGACCATGGGAATTGAAAAAATTTACATGAAAATGGAAGAGGACAACATGAGAAATTACCTGGAACAAACAGTGTTGAGTTTCGTCGGACGAAGCTCCCAGAATTTGCGTTGGAATTTTTGAGCTCAAATGGGTAAAAATTTCAAATGATATGTAATTTTTTAATCTTTTTACTATTTATAGAAAAAATTTGAAATTTTTGAAATTTTTTACCCCCTTTCTATAGCTTTGAACTGTTTCTGACCATTTTGGACCGTTTTGGGCTAATATGATGATGTAGGAGTCCATTTTGAGTGGCATTTGGACTGTTGTTTTGATCCGTTCGTACCTATTTTAGGTATTATGTCTAAAATGACATATAGGTTAGATGTCACATCCGTTTGCATTTTGCATGACCTTATGACCGTTTCATGATAACCTTAAGTACGAACCCATTATATCTTGTCACAAAACTTTCTTGTTGTTTTATAAGTGACATGATGTGAATGGTAGAGCTTGACCATACATGGGTGCTCTAGTTAGCTCCTGTTTTGCATTTGGTACCCTTGCCAACATTTTTCCTCTAGGATATGGGAGTCCTTTGTATAGTATCTCCATGTATTTGCGCAAGAGCTTCATACTCCTCTTGATCTTTTTGCTAGCCTTCTTCCTGCAGGACTCCCTTATATCAAGTTGAAATGGCATTATCATGAGTTTTTTTTGCCTTACTAATCCTTATGCCTGCTTCCCTGACTTTGATTATCAACCATATAACCTGAGCTTGTCTCATGTCTAGCCACACAGAGCCATTTTATATATCTTTTGTAGCTTGATTCCCCATTTTTACCAGGAGGGGACTTTCCCCCGAGTGTCGTTATCCTACACATGTATCCTTGCATTGAGCATGGGTATGTTCCTCTCCTTGGAACTAGTTTGTTTTCCCCTCGACACTCATCTCCTCCTAGTCTATAACTATAAAGCACTTTTATTCTTTTTCAAGCTTTTCAAAATATTTGAAAAGGTCCAAAAAATCAAAAAACCAAAAAGTCAGAAAAGAAAAGATGTTATCTTTGGTAGCATTCGAGTTGTGTCGCCTTTGAACAGAGCATTGTATATCACATCCGTTGGTTGGGTTAATAGTTTGACTTTAGGAGATGTACTCATTTATTTGAGTTTATCTCCACCGACTGGTTAAACTTCGAGTCCCTATGAAGCCTTTGCCGATGCCTCCTGTGTCACAGAGATGTCCTAGTTTTGTATATCGAGTCTATGTTTCCTACATTCAGTCACCATTCACATTTATTCTCTTGTTCAAAGGAAGTTGAAACATGAGTCATCCATTCCTCAGTTCTCTTGAATTTGCATGTCGGCCATTCTCGGTACTGATACTGGTTTGTGCACTTTATGATCGAGTTCTTCCACATTATATAGCTTTGCTGAGTACCTCATGTTGGATAATCAGGGATGCCTTAATTCCCTCCTTCCAGCGGATTTCATCCCATCGAATTCAGATCATTTATTCTGGGATAGGAATCTAGAGTCATTTTGAGTTCCTTGAGACTTGCAATCATCAATGGCAAGTTCTCTAGCCATCGACAGTTTTGGGAATACATCAATGTCCCCTGATCGATGGATCCTTTCAAATGTTCAACCTCAACACATTTATTCCCGCTTGTTAGTTTGCACTCTAGTACCTTGATTCCCATTTTCATTATTGGTGGGTGATCTCGCATCTTTAAATGGTATACATCAATGACCGGTAATCAGACAATGGACTACTATGTTTGACCTCGACAACTCTATTCACATATTAGGACATGTACTCATAGTGGATTATGTAGAAGACCTTCCAGATTGGTCGCATTTCATATATTCTACCTCCCTGATCGTTCCAGTGTTCATGAGATTGCAGCTCTCGTGACTTGATTCCAGTATATTTCGGATGTTTTCAGCCATTATGGAGATCTTGATCCAGTATATATCTTCAGCTTTCATGGAGATCGCGATCTTTTGTATATATTCATCATGGATATTTTGATCTATCTATATTGCACATGGCGATGACCACACATGTCATATTTTGTATCATGCCTATTCATGGCCATTGTACTCTTATGTATTCGCGACTGCTATATGTACTTGCAGTTATGTGCAGAGTTTGATTATTGTATTGTACTATTGGATGGTTGGTTATTCCACCTGGTTCTTCATCACTCGATTTCTAGAACGGACTTATAATTTATTTCGGCCATCGTATCACCCCTCTGACCTCACACATTAGGGGGCATCTATTACAGTTGATTTTACCACACATGGTGGATCACACCTTTATGGCCTTCCATGTCCCTTTGCAGACTCTTTGGACCCCATGGACCATTTTTGTACCTTTGGTGTTTCCAAGATCATCCCTAAAAATATGCATTATTTTCTATACGTGACTTTTAAACCTATTCTTGCGTACATCAGGATGTGTGCAAAAGGCCAAATAATTTTGGAGTTTTCCTTGATGTGGATCCAAATCACTTGTCTCTTAGCCTTCCATATGCCTTGATATTGCTTGGATTTGACCTTCCATTACCCCATTGAATCACTATACAAGGAACCCTTGGATACATTGAAAGAGGAGGAATTGAAGAGCAAGAAAACTATAGTCCATTGTTTCTGGAGCTTATACTTGAGTCTACGTCCCTTTGTCCCTTGGAGCACTTTGTGTTCTTCCCAAGCTTTCCTTTACTTGTGAGCTTGCTATCGAGAGATGGAGGCCCAAGTGAAGGATTCAGTTTCTCCGATTCGCAGACGTGCCAACAGAGGTTATCACTATTGTAATCTTTATTTTATATTAATAGAAATATATTTTCCTAACCAATAATGTGTATTTAAATGAGTATTGAATCTATGGATGCTTTTAAATGCTTATATGTTATTGATTATATATTCTAGATTAGGTCTAACACTATCATATAGAATTCTTGTCTTGTTTTCTGAATGTTGAGAGAGCAAATTGTTTATACAAGAGAGAGTGCAAAAGCTCAATGGGGATCTACATCAAACGTCTAGAATAAGGTATGTTTCAAGATCCTTTAGTGTTAGACATTTGGTTTCTCTTGCATATGGGAAGGGATTGATTTCTATGGTTACTCTGTCTATTGTGGTACCCCGAGCCATAGGAAGTTTTCTCTGTAACACCATGGGAGCTTGGAATTCTTGGGAATGATATATTTCCAAAGGGGGGAGCAGGATTTGGATCCTTACAGAGGTAGAAATGGGATTCTGGAATTCTACTTAGTTACCTTAACTGGGTTGACAATTTTTTTTAAAGAAGTGGTCATTAAAGGAATGACTATGATCAGAGTGGTGCAACAGAATCATGGTGGATAAATTTTGCATCACTCTAAAGTGAATTTTCTTGAATACAATAATACTCGGGAGGGGAGGATTATGATGTCCCCACATTTTGACCACCAAAAGTGTTGACCATGATAAACACCTAGTGGTTCTAAGTGATATTATTTAATTACCCTAAGGAAAATTCCTAAATAGTTATGTAAGAGGATTATACTAAGTTTGATTTCTTGTCATTTTTAATTATTATGCAATTAATTATGTGGAAAATAAGGTTTCATTAATAGGAGGGCCACTTGGGCAATCTAACTTTCCAAGGAGGAAATAGAAACTGTCATAGGACTGAAAAAAGCCAAGAAAAAGATGTCAGACACATAATATGCAACTCTGGGACAAAGGAGGGCACATTTTCCATTTGGAGACTCATTCAAAAAAGCATTAAGTGCAGAAAAATATGTCACAACGAAAATTAGCAACTCTGGGGAAAAGGAGGGCATAGTTTCCATTCTGAGGTTCAGTGACAAAAGAAGGCAGTGCATAAATAGATGTCATAGGGAAAAGAAACAAATCTGGTCCAAGGAGGGTATATTTTCCAAATTGAATGAAGGTGGATGAAAGGGAAACATATTTTTTTCCCACGCACCAATTTATAAAGGAGGGCGCATCATGTGGCTAGGGTTAGGTTTTCAGCGAGGGAAACTTTCTCAACAAATGATTGACTTGCTGAACAAGTCAGCAGAGGTTTATTTAAATGAATTTGGAGCTCCATTATTCAGTTTATATTTTTATTATGTTGATTTTTATGAATCTAAAAATTCCTTTCTGAGTTTTGTTCCTCAGTTTCTTGGGATATTTTCCCCAAGGTTCTCATTCCCTCTCTTCTCCTCCCCTCTTCTCCCCTTGTCATTGCAAGTTATACTGGAGGTAAGGAGAATTCACTCTAAGTGGATTCAGGATTTTTTAGAAGCCTCCATACAAAAATTAATATGTATCATATATCATTAATAGTTCCATAAGTTTCCATTATCTAAGGGTTCAAACATCCATGTCGTTCCTTGAATTTTGTCTTAAAATTACACTGCAATGATGCATAGTGTTGAAGAGAGTGTTATAGTTAATTTATGAAAGTAATTTAAACTTTATTGGTTGTAATATGATATCATAAAAATTATCTACAAATTTTATTCCAATCTGATTCAACATCATTGAGATTTCCTCGCTTTAGTCAACCTAGTCTAGATTTGCATTGGAAAATTACTAGTTTTGGTGTAACTTTCATATTTCTACTTGTATGACTCCAAATGCCAACATTATTTCTCTGATGATTCATTAATAGGTATATCTAATTCCACCAATACCAAAATAGATAATCCGTAACACCCTTACCCTATTTGGAAAATCTTGAAGATGGAGCTAGTGAGATGCCTTGTGAGCTAGTCTCACCTTTATAACTTGCAGAATCAGTTACTTTTCCTCTTATCTATTATGAAACTTCATAAACCTATTATTATTGTCCCATAAACTTATATCAGAGCCTTATTAAGTTTACACAAGCCTCTGGTTGTTGTATTTGAAAAAGTCTTCTTAGTTGCACAGTTGGGTGATCCATAAACGTGGGAGTAAGTTTCAGTAGAGCTGATTCCGAAACATAAATGGTACATGATTTAAATGTGTTAGGGAATATAATTTAAAATTCCTATATTTTCCTTTATTTCTTCCAAAAACCCATTTCCCTGTTTGCAAAAATATCAGTCACTTTCCCTTATTTTCCTAGTTTCAAGATTTGCCTCATTAAGTGTAATTTTTCATATAAAAATTTTGGTTAAAATTACATCAGAGATAATATTCTGATATGTTATCATATCAGGGATATTACAATTGTAACTCTCCCATCCATGGTATTTGACAAGCCATTTCTTTGGCCAATGGTATGGCCCCAAGGCGCATTGTAATAATGTTATAAAAATGATCTATGCCTTCTAAATAAAACATTGAAGTATTTTTGGAATCCTGCATTTAACTTATTTTATTGCATTATTTGGTTATTGGTTTTGAGTTCCTTTATTAGTATAGTTTTATGGGCAACGATCAAAGAAACCTCTTTGAGCCTCACCCCTCCATGTGGCCTATATACTCGATGTTTCTCTGTCTAGTCCATTCACATCATAGATCTCCTTGATGTGTCTTTCTTACAGCTAGTCCATTATGTTATCTCTTCTCCTCCTCTCTCAGCATCCAATCCTCCAGGTCTCATCCCCCAAGATATGGATAAGTATTATTAGAGAAGGTACCCATTCCATGGGAAGAAGGGTTTGAGTATAGTTGAGATTGAAATATCTGCAGGAATTTATAACCTCCTTTTGGAACTCTTAGAGTCTATTTGTTGGTCCATACATTGGTTTCTATGTTGCATCAAAATATCCCATGATCTCTACAATGGTATTTGTCTCTCTACAAACACCTGACAATCTACACTCATTAATCTATGGAAGATGACTCACTTTTGAAAATGTTAGAGAGATGGTGGGATTTCTACAAGATGTTTCAGGGGGTCTTCCATAGATCATTTGAATTTTTTTTTTGTCATGTAAAATGGGTATTTCTTGTTTTTTCATTTGGATTTCTGGTTTTTAATATATACTTGTTTGAAGGAGCACATGTTTGTACACAATGCAAACTCGTGTACATCAACTTTAAATAAGTACCAGATAATCCATGTAACGTCTCAAAGGATCTACCATAGCTCATTGGAAAGGTATTGTTGTCAACTAAAATGAATATTTCTCCATTTTTCATTAGTATTTATGGTTTCAGAGATATAATTGATTGAAGCAACATATGTCTATAAAATAGTGCGCACGCGTCCCCTGAGATTCAACAAATGTTTTCTCATTCCTTGGGTCACTACAGAAAAAATATGTTATATGGATGGAAATTTGTCTTCGATATCTCAAATGGGTCTACAACAAAATTCAATTTAATCATCTCCATCATAAGCTATGAATAGTTTTGCAACAAGACATCAACTGCACCAAAGATCATGAAATTTTCAATTTTTGGACTTTTATTAAATCCTCTTGTAATCATGGTTATGGGTTGACCACACAAAAATCATGAATATGGGTCAACCATGTAAAACCCATGGTTATGTAATCACAGTTAACCACATAAAACCTACAATTTTGTATTGTAATCAGGGTTATGGGTCAACCACACAAAACCACAATTATTGTTATGGGTCAGCCCCAAAACACCCATGGTTAGGGGTAAACCACACAAAACCCATAGTTATGGTTATGTTTCAACCACAAAAAATCCACAGTTATGTATTGTAATCATTCTTAGGGTCACCCACACAAAACCCACGGTTATGGGTTAACCACACAAAACCCATGATTATGGGTCAACCACACAAAACCCATGGTTATGGGTTAACCTCACAAAATCCTTATCTTCATTGGAAATTGGCACATTGTAATCATCAGTTTATTTTTAGCATGAAATGATTGGGTCATCATTTTGTGAGGGGGAAGAATGATTCAAATTTCAAGGGAAAGATGGTCTAAATTCGAATGTATAAGTCATAAAAGCATTAAATGGAGAGATTGCCCTCTTTCATCCATAGTATTTGAAAACCCATGGTTTTGTTCCATGGTATGGATTTAAGGAACATTACACCTCTCCCATCCATGGTATTTAACAACCCATAGTTTTCATGGTATGACCCCAAGGAACATTGTAATAATGTTATAAAAAAACTATATGCCTTCTCAATAAAGTATTGAAGGATTTTTGGCATCCTATATTTTAATTATTCTATTGAGTTATTGGTTTATTGGTTCTTAGTGCCTTTCTTTGTATAGTTTGAGAGGTGATCCTCAAAGAACCCTCTTTGAGCCTCACCCCTCCATGTGGCCTATATACTCTATGTTATTCTATCTAGGCTATTCACAACCTAGATCTCATTGATGTGTCTTTCTCATAGTTGGTCCATTATGTTATCTATTCTCCTCCTCTATCATCATCCAATAATCCAATCATCTGGGTCTCATCCCCCAATATATAGATCAACCATCCCCCAACTACCACCACGTCAACACCCCTTTCTAGCTTCCACTACACTACAATGACAAGTGTATGCTCATCGGAACCAACCACCAAAAAAATATATCCCCCAACTAGAAAGGTCAACCCAATAGAATACAAGGAAAAAATGGTGGAAATAACCAATGTTAAGGAGGGGGAATACCACCTCCTAAACCCCTGGTAACAATGTATCCAATCCTACAAATTATGAACCTAATAAACCACCCAGGTAGGGAAAGAACCCATAGTTACAAAATAATAACCCATGTTCCTTCTGGAACATATACAGACACTACACTCATGATTTTCCCCACTTAGTGAGATATCCCCATATTTTAGATGAAGTTAACCATCATAAAACTGCTCATGCCCCTTAGGTGCAAGCTCCCCCACTTCAACCAACCTTACTTCCTATGTTTTTTCAGAACCATTTTCCTACTCAAGGGGTGTTCATATCCCAACCAATGACACATTATGCCACATCGTTAAGCCAACCCCCTAAGTTAGTATTCCAAAACTTAATTACCCTATCAAAATATGTCAACTTACAAACCAATAAAAACCAATACGATCCGTCCACTGAGATCACTTTCACTATAAATTCTAGTGACTCAACCCCCATCAACCTAATATTGCAATTACCTCAACCCTTTATGGATAAAAACCTAAAGCCGCAAAGTTTTATTTACGATGCTTCAAAGCCAATTCCAATTCCTTTTCCTCACCCAAATATAGTATTGTTGATGACTTGACCTAGTTCGCCGCAACCATGTCCACTTTGGAAGTCCTCAATAATTGTCTTATACAATGTAAAGAATTTTTATTTGCATTAGGATAGATTGACCCCATAGATGTGCATTTGATGAAATTTGACCTTGAGTAGTCCAAGCCACATATTTCATCATTGAGGGATTTCCAATTAGCCATCATCATCTGAAATTTGGTCATTTACCGATGCATCAATGACAAGGGTGTATCCACATGAAAATGTCTACATTTTTCTGGAAAAATATCGTTTCACCCAATTTAGAGCCATAGTCAACTTCCTATCATCTAGGTCCCTACTGCTAACCAACCCAAAATCAAGTCTCTTTGAACGAACCACCCATGTGTGATATGCAGACTATACGACCACTACTCCCATAATTGCACTAAATTAACTAAATACCTCTCTATATTGGCTAACTTACATCATATCTCTCTAGAATAAACCATTAACATTCTAGACAATATCCACCACCCAACATATTCTTCGAATGAGGTTAAAACTATTTACGTTATCTTGATAGATGAGCCTCCATTTGTGCCACCAATCAATGTAGACACTTTCTATCTTACTACCCAATTATCAATATTGTTAACATAAAAAATTGTCCGCATAAATCTCTATGGCACAAATTATAATTATACATCATAATCCCACCATTACCCCCTCCATTTTGACCTTCACAACTGAATTCCACCTAAATTGGTCTAAAAGATCATTATTATGTCCCTCATAAATAGAAGGAAGATGGGCATTTATTGCAATATAACCCCCATTCTCCCAATAAGGACCAAAAAACCATAAAATGAGAATGGCTAAAAAAACATGGACAAATACCATGCACAATGAAAAATCATGGACCAATACCATGGGAAAGAAAATCTTTGAACATCCTATAAATACATTGTGAAGCTCTCCCCACAACAGTTCTTACACTTTGGAATTCTCAAAATTCAATACTCTTGAAACCCTTTTCAGTCACACCTTTTTCGACACCATCCCACATTGTGTGTTGAGTTTACTCCATGAAACCCTTGATCCAATTACCCTTGAAAACCCTTGTTGGAGAAGATTAGAGAACCAAATCGTGGGATCCATCAACTCTTCAAATGGTTGCAATGGCCCATTTTTAAAGGTACGAGTACTTGCAATTGTTTTATTAGATAGAGGAAAATGTATAAAAAAATTGTATCTTATTTGATAGTCAAGATTGAGATCCTCCCTTTCACTATGACGTCTACCCTTAGATCTATTTGATCTAAGGTAGGTTATTTTGCATGTATCTAGAGAGAAATATCCACTACAGTTTTGGAGACTCCACTAGCTCGATCCCTTGGGATATTTGTTTTCACAGGTATTTTTGTTGGTTTGTTTTACTTGGGTAACCTTAGTCACCATAGATTTGACCCCCTTATAGCATATGTGAATCAGTCCCTTCATTGTGCCTGTCCCCCCAGCCCTAATCAACAATTTTTCCTTAAAAAAATTTTAGTTTCATCAAAATCACACCTTTTCGGCTAAAAGATGTCACCTAGGTGGCACCTATTTTCCTGATAAGCATGACCTAGGTCACACCTTTTTCCCCGATAAGTGCAACCTGGACCCAAAGTCCAAATCACGCCTCTAGTTCATTATAGAGTGACCCGGGTTTCTCTTGTTACCCTCTTTGGTGTGATTTGTTATGCGAAAACTCCTATTAAGTGTGACCTATGTTTTTTGGTTTTTTTTTGTCTCAGTCTAAGGTGTTTCTCATTTTTATGTGACCCCAACTACACCTGTTTCGCTGACATGTCTAACCTGCAATTTTTCTAGTTGTTTGAGGTGTTTTTGACCCTTTCCAAACTGATGACTTTGTTGTTCCCCTTCCTCAATTGTTTCCTTACAAATATGATTTCCTAAAACCCATTGGTGTGTTTTGTAGTCATCCTTTACTTGTATATGACCCTTTCTTAGTCGAGCCTAGAAGTTGATATCCCTCGTGGGTTTCCTAAACCCATAAGAGTTCATGGCGTGCTTGTTTACTTCCATGTGTTATTTTATCTAGAAGAATTAGTTGTTATGTGTTGACAAAAATTTACTTTCAGTACTGTTATTTATTTTTTATCATATGCATCTTTGGCATGAGAGCACTAGGGTTTTAATATCACACTCCACTTCTGCACACATATCACACCTTAAAATAAATGCTTTCTCCATGGCCCTAACTTGAGACTAAAATTGATAATAACTCAACCAACATTGTAACCCCATTTAAGGACCAAAAAAATATTGTAGTTAGCATAGGACACTAGGTATAGGAATTGAAATAACAACCATTTTTCACTTACATATGAGACATAGTTGTTGTCTTTAGAAAACAAAAATCCTCTAGTATTTATTAACATTGTCACAACTAGTTTGTTGGGAGGATCCCTCTCTGCGAGGCTAAGCCGCAATGAAGGGGTTCCAGAAGTCAGGGTGGAATACCACACTCCATTATGTATTGAAGGCTAACCCTTCATAGTCCTCCTGGTATATGTCGAGGAACATATTGGGTGTCGACGACCAAAGGGATGAAGTTTCAGGAAACCATCCCAAACATGTCATGTACGAGGTAGCCTAATTTCAAGTCTCTTAGGGGTATTTTACCTGAGGTCCCTCTCGGCAGTGGGATTCTCTTAGCCTTTGGTTCTTCCATTTCATATTGTTTGATTGTGGATTTCATCACCAAATAGAGAATACGATTTGTGAGGGGATTCCATCTTGTAGCTAGGATATTTCTTTCACTTATACCCCATAGGTTAGTGCATCATTTTCTTCATAGGTAGTGATTCTTGTTAGCTTTCTGGATTCTTTGTTGTAGACTCGACTGCTGTGACACATTGTTGCAGTTTGGTTTTAGATATTTATTTTTAGCTTGTGTGCGACCATTTATTACCTCTCCTTCTGCACAATCGGTTTCATTTGTATTTTTGAGCTTGCGTTTACCACCCTTGATCCTTCATTCATCATATAACACACCATCACATCATCATTTCTCCACCATGTTACTCCTAGAGACTTAGGGGGAATACTCCTCAATTGTATTCCTTAAACCACCATTGCTAGATCCATATTTGGCATCATTCACCACCTTCATATCCATATAATACAATTGAGTCACATTCAAATTCCTATCAATCAGAGAAACCATTGTTCACTACCCCATCTAGCCCCATGACTGGTGCATCTCCCAACCCTTTCCAAGGAGGAATTATTAGTGGTCAAACTCTGAGCACCCCACCCATCATACCATGTATCATTTATTCTATACCTATAGGTCATGGTCCTAATGGGCCCCTCGCCACTACACACACTACTACTAGTTTTATACCCACTAGTGGTTTCCCCACTCCAACCACCATGGTTCACATCATTCCCAAATTCATGCATGGGGGAATTGGCCCTTGTACCCCCCTTCTAGATATTCACACCATTACAGTGACTACTTATAAAATCAACATTCATCCCTACCAACCCCCATTTTCCTATGGTAATTACATTCCCACTGGCCCCAACACCATTGCTGGCCCTCACAAATCTAGTCCAATTCTTAGAATACCATTAATGGATAGTATCAACCTACTCAATTTGGAGTAGTTAATGAACGACACCATCCTTCACGACCCATTTTTTCCTCCCATGCCTACCAAACTCCCTTCATAAATCCCTAAGTTTGAGGGAAAGGCGCCAGAATACCCTATAACCATATCATGTCCTTCCATTTATGGTGTTCCTCCAACATCACAGTGGATGACTATATCTAGCTTCAACTATTACAACGCACACTCACTAGTGTTTCAACCAAACGGTACATTGAGCTGCCCCATGCCACTTATCTTTATTTTTCCTCTGTAGCCTCAGTGTTCCTCCAGTACTTCCAGCTACCCATCCATTACGATGAGGGGATGGAAATCTTGTTATCCTGTAGATAGAACAATACTACCCATATCACAGATCACAGCCACAACTGGCATCATCAGTGTATTTTTTGAAAAAATCTAGTTAAATTACAAAATTTGCCTTCACTGGTTCCTCAAAGTATTACTACCCCTATCGCCAAGGATGTTGCATCTGAGTTCCCACAAATCGAGGAAGAAGCAATTCTCAAAGAACAACAGTTCGACCTTATATATTCCCAATCAGGTTACCTTTACACTATCATACTTGTCGCTGCTCATGTTGGCTCCTCATGATGAGATACATCGAGGGAATACCACGCCAATAATGGATTCATTGGCTACATTACCCAACATCCCCACCATTATATGTCCTCTCCTTCTATGTCTTTTCACTACAATTATGCCCCTAATTTTTCCAAACCTAGCTACACCCTTGAATTTTCACATGCAATAGCTCAATGCAGAGTGACACCTTCATATGCATCTCCCACTCCCATTCTTCACTTTCATGGAGTGAATTGACTGGAAATTTCTTATTGTAACGACCCTCCAAGGGATATGATAAATACAACTCAAGGTCATGCATAATTTTTCATAAACTGATAAAATAAACAATATTTGAACATATATTCCAATATCCCATCAAACAAATATTTAAAATTTCATCATTGCACATGAATAAAAACCATAAGATTTGTCTTCATGGTACAACTAGTTTAAATCATTATAATTCATGAAACAAAATAATTTTAACAATAGTAGAATACTTGTTGATATCACTAGTCGTTGCCATTCGAGGACAAGGCCGAAGGTTGTTCTGTCTTTGCTCCGTTCCTGTTGTTGTTGTCGCTCAATTTCCAATCACACTGGATCCATCGGTTTCTTTCCTACCATACCCTGACGGGTACTCTCCTTCCCTGGGATCCCCGATCTCAACGAGGTTGACAACACCTTTCTAGAAATGGAAGTACAACACCAGACTGCTGCTGGGAGGCTCCCAACCTCACTCATGTTGTACTAAAACACACTCTTCCATAGTCGCCTCAGAGCCACCCAAAGGGTTCAGGCTCCAAACTATGGCAAGACCGAAGAAGAAAAATATCAAGATCCAGGTCCCTCGTTCTTCCATTTCATTAGCTTTTATTAACCATTTCGTTAATTCCCATGCGTCCCATGCATCTATTTTAGTTAACTCTTTAGTTACTTTAATTAGTTAATTAATTTATTTTTATTTACTAACCCACTTGTTGGTTATCTTTAGTTGTCGTATTTCTTTCTAATTAGTTAGGTTTTCACTTTAGTTCCAGTTCCTCAATTTACTCCTTTTAACTGATTTCTTAATTTAGCTTGATTTCAATTTATTTATCCTTATTTATTTATTTATCGTTTTTAATTTAATTAATTTATTTATTATTATTATTATTAAGTTCTTTATGATCAATTTATTATTTCCGTTAATTAAAATATATGTTGTTTACCGCAGAATTCTCATCGCGACTAGAATTATCAAGGTGCTATGCATCATGCATGCCCTTCCGATAGTTCCCACAACCAGGGAGTTGGTTATGACGACTGAGACAATGTTACCTCAGTTTTCCTACCCTAGGAAAATCCAGATTCTTCCTGGGGAATAAGGTTGAATCTTTATTGCACAACCCCCAGTAATAATCTTCATGAGTGACTGACTCACAACCTACCCTCATGGCACACGCATCTGATGAACTAGAGTTTTTCTCACTATATTCAAAGTTCATCGCGTCGTCTAATTTTATAGCCTTATAGGTATAATATTTTCATTAAATGATCATTCCCGTAAGTGTTATACATACTACCATTATTGATCTTATGTTCCAAGCATTAAGGTTCCAATCCACCTTCTTTAATTCAATAGTACTTTCACATAATATAAATCCACAAAACATCTTTAAATAATTTCTGTTCTGGTCTAGATTCTCAACACCTCCTAATCTCTCATGAATAATCCAAATTAATATTCAAATTAACTAAAATGTATATCACAGGAATAATTAATCAACATTTTGCACATCCAATGGTAGGTAAGAATTCAAATTTATTTGTATATCCTCTCTTCCGAGGAGAGAGGGTATACAGTCCCCAATATATTGGTAGTTTACATTTATGAATTTCTAAATCAATAACATCTATTAAATATTCAACAATCAATGCATAAGATACTCATCACTTGCAAGGATTCTCCCGAACCCATATATATTAATAAAATTGACTCTCAATTTTGATATGCTTCCAACATGTCAAAACTTAGCAACTTATTTCAACCTATAAATTTTAATTTCCTAGTCATCTCTGATAAAAATTTACAAACACTCAATGAAACCTCATAGTAGGTAGTTCAAGGAGTTGTGTTGGAAAATTTGCAGGAACAGGAGAAGGCTGGGGGGAAAACCAAGGGTAAGTTACAGAATAGTGCGTGGGAGCCTCCTAGCAACAGTCTGGAGTTGTAATTCCATTGCTAACAAGGTGTTGTCAGCCCCGTCGAGCTCGGGGGTCCCGAGGGAAGGAGAGTACCCGTTAATGTATGGTAGGGAGGAAACCGATGGATCTGGTGTGATTGGAAATCTAGCGAATACAAGAGTAGCAGAGTGAGGACAAACAACCTTTGGCCTCATCCTCAACCATCCATGACTAGCAATTTGCAGGTATGTTAAAATTATTTGAATTCATTTAATGTGGTAGAAAGAAAAATGTAGATGTACTATAATTTTTATTAGATCTACTTTTATGAGTATGCATGCATATTAGTGGTTTTTTGGACCCCATGGAGGGCCGTTACTCTTGTAATGGCCAAATGGTATGCATTGCATCTGCTTCAATTGCTCCCACTTGTTAAACCTACATTTTCTTTGACCCCGACTCCTCGTGTTCCTCAAGAACAAGTCTACGCTTAGCAGAACCTACCCCATCAACCTGACCCTAATAACCAATGAAGAAAGGGAAGAATATGAAGAGGTAGGAATGGGGGAAACAACCAACCTCAAATAGTTGGCCGACAACCCAACCCCCCCAACAACAACGGATCTAATTCCCTTGCAAAAAAACCCCAACATCCACCTAGACCTTGGAATAACCCTCAATTGTGGGATAACCATCAATGTACATTTTTTGATGTTTATGGGCATTAGACACACCAGTTTCCCTAGATGCATCATGTCTACCACCTATTACAAACCGAAAATCAATGTGAAACTAATGTTGCTGCTCTAGCACATCCAAACCCATCACCACAAGGTCCTTCGCTTATGGTGCTACAAAACCCACTACAAAAACAAGGAATGGTTTCAACCCAACCCTTGGTACCACAAAATACCGCAACCATTCCTTAGAATCAACCTATTGATCCTAGTTTCCATCATCTTATGAAATTATCATTTGATGTCAACTTACAGGCTCGACGAAACAAATATGGATCACTAATGGAAACCATTAATCCCTCAATGACATCTACCTCCACTGCTCTCGATATTTCCTTAAATGTTTTGAGACCACCCGTGGACGAGACTTCCAAAATCCCTAAGTTCCCTTTGCCTTGCATTGTAAACAATCCCACTACTAAATCTTCTCTTAATTACTATATTGTTAATGACTTGGCCTAGTCTCCCTCTTCCATGTTCACTCTGGAAGTATTGTAAACTTGTCCTTCGTAATGAAAACCCTTGTTCTTAGCGTTACATGCCATTGACCCCTTTAAATCCAGGTTGATTAATTTCGACTTCGATCAAGGAGAACCTTAGATTCCTTCATCCGTATTTGTCTAGGTTCTTGATACCATCAGTAATTTGGTCATTCATTGATGCATCATCGATGAGGGTGCATCCACTTTCATTATGCCAACCTTCATTTATAAGAATCTAGGATCCCCAACCCTTCAACCCTCAACCACTGCCCTATGCGCTTACGATAGTTGCATTTTCCAACCACAAGACATTCTCATGAATTCCCCCATTGAGTTTGTAGGTAAAATTGTGTTGATCTAGATCAAGGTTGTAAATGCCCAATTAGATTCTAACCTCGTCCTTGGATGTAGTTGCATGTATGCAATATGAGTCATTTCTTCCACCATCTTCCGAATCCTAATGTTTCTCCATGTTGGGAAGATTATGACCATTGACGAGTTGATGTACTTAGAATATTGTAAAATACCGACCACTCTAGAACATGTCCTTTCTACCATCGACACCACCATTGATAGCATATCCATCCCCTCCCTAGCTGGCATTGGTCGAGGCATGTTTACCATTGCACCTTTGACTAACACCTTTTTGTCCATACCACCTCCTCCCTCTATGAATGAAGTATCAAACTTATGCACCATAAAATCTGGTAAACATACTACCTCATCATAGCCTCTGCCACAACCCCAACTGAAGACCACACCCACCTCTAGTATTTCTATGGGGAATTATTGGGGATCATTTCCCATATGCACCATCCTGTTTCTCTTTCCACCATCTGGAATCATCTATAAACCAGTCATGGCTACTCTTAACCTTTCAAAATTCACTTTGGGAATTCCAATGTGGTTCCTAGACCAACCCAACCCCACCGTGATGTTAAGATTCCATATGCTTATCTAGATATCAATAGCATTCAATTCAATTTCAATTTCTGACTAGTGTATAGCATCTTTTCTACATATCATACTTCCAACACTCTTCATTATTGAGACCATTCTGAAATAGAGTGCTTATGTGCAACCCAACATATAGCAGGTGTAGCCTTTAATGCAACATCGAAGGCTAACAAGTGTTGAGGTTCGTATACTTTCTCTTTGAACTCTGTAAGAAAGAATTCCAATTTACGTAAACCTTCTTAAATAGGTAGATCGTATACCTCAGTACCTATCGATCTCAATTTTTTTTTAATTATTATGCATTTTTGCATTGAAACTTCATGTAATCGATTCTTCCAGTTCTTCAGAGCTTCTCCTAAATTCGATGAGCAGTAACTAACACTTCACCAACTGATTTTTCTATCAGTCGTCATATTAACAAGGTTTTCCATCACAGAAGTAATATTGTCGATATGGTCTATATGTCCATCTTTTCCTTCACTATTTACCTGCTTGACATACTTATGGCCTTCCAGAGGATCAATTGGCATGACCATCCTTAGCTCTTTATCCTTGAATGTTAATATCCTCTCAATGAAATTTATAATGGTTTGGTTGTCAATATCCGAGTTAATCCCTAGAATTGTGAGATATGGATTCTCATCATCAACAATTCCTATAAAGTCAAAATATGCATAAGTTCAAAGTCCTTCTATCTTGACAGAAACTTGTGCCAGTCAACCAATAGGAAAAACCTTCAACTGATTGGCTAGTCTTAGTTGAGCAAGAGACCATACTAGCCTTCGATTTCCCATACTTTCACATGTTTGACTGGTAATAATATTAACATCTAATCCTAAATCAAGAATAATATAATCCATTTCATAATCACCTATTTGGGAATTCATCCTTAGCTCATGATTAGTTTTCAATCTCTTACCAATGTGATTAATTTCCTTTTCTGGTAGCACAATCAGTTGAGTTCCTTTGACTAAAGATGACAGTTCTGCTACAACATATTTATCTATTATCAATGATAAACAAATTTTAAATAATTATTTCAACTTACTAACCTTTTCTATCTTTTTCTTTTTAAATAATTTTTCGAATCTTTGAGGCATTTCTAAGATTGATTGATGCCTGGTTTATATCGATGAACCCATGTCGTGCATCAAAGAACACTTCCTTTTCTTTCTAGAGATCAAATAGAACTTTATTTGTGGTGTTGATCAAACTCTTGATTGTTTGTATGGTGCTTCTTGATTTCCTTGATCCAAGAAGATCATCTCAGTTGAATAATTAAGGACTTGTTTTTCTTTGTAGGTGGTCATTCATCAAAGAGCTCGCAGAAAGATTTCAAAATGCAACTTGAACAAGGTCAAATGGACTTCGCATGAGGAGGAAAATCCAAGATGAAGTTACAACCAAAAGGAGGATTTCTTTAACAAAGTGTTCATAAAGTATTTCATTTGAAATTTCATGACCAAACTATGTAATAGATAATTTGATGTATATGTGCACATTAATTCTCATTTTTATTTGTAAAAAGGAAATTAAAATGTTAAAGAATCCACCTCATTAGTTGGTTTCCTATACCTGAGGGGTGTTGAGATATTCATGGACAAATATGAGGCATTTTCCTCCACATACCCCCTTAAAGTGTGTCATGATCCTACTTTAGGGGGTCATGGGATATATTTGCTCCTTAACATGGGTGATGACTAAACATCCATGAGAAAGCTATAAAAATCCTCATATGGAGAAGGAGAGGAGGCTTGTTTTTGGAGATAATTTTTTGAAGTATTTCCTTTGCATTGAGAATTTAAGTGAGGCATTTCTTAAGTAATTTCATGTGATAGACTTAGGAGAAGGCTTCCCAATATGATAGAGTTCCACATGATTCTGATGTAAATTACATGAAGGAAGATTAATAAGAACAGTTTGGTACTTGTTGAACCTGGAGACGTAGTTAGGAGGCCCGATGAAATCCATTACCATTTTTTTGTCACATTTTTATATGTGAATACTTATTTTTTTTATTAATATATGTTCATTTACATGCAGATGCTCATATACACATGAAAATGATTTTTAACAAAGATCCTTATTATGAAATTTTGTGTAAGTACTTCTCAAAGTTTTCAAATCACTCCTCCAGTCGCAACACCTCCTCTTATTACGAAAATAATATTAGGCTGTTGAGGTTAAATAATATCTTGTGAATGTTTGGATTAGAATTATGAGGTGGTCTCTATTTTCCCATGTTTCTATCCTGCCATTTAACAATCAACTATGGGAATTATTCAATAGTGTGATCAAATTATTTACAATATGAACATGTCGATGTAGGATTAGTGCACTCTCTAGAAAAATCTTTAGGTTATCCACAATTATAACAAATTACGTGGCATCTTCCAAAAAAAAATACTTCTCCTCATCTTCGACCTATGAAAAGACCGCATCCCCTAGGTTGAGGGTATTGTGCCTAAGCTCGCTCATCTAGAATATGTTCATAATTCTTCATTAGATAGGTGTCAACTATTTTCTCATGAAACAATGGATATTCCTTGCAGTATTTCTTGTTGTGACCCAATTATCAACATAATTTACAATATATGTTAGCTGGTGCACTTACTATTTTCTGTATATAAAAGAATTCCTGCAATCGATGTCCTCTGGTCTGAAAAAGTTTACATCGGGGCACTCTTTGCATATTTAGTAGATTTGGTGCACCTGATGCAAGATAATTCATGAATGTTGGACATGAGTCTTTATGATGTGTAGAAATTCAGTCCAGCAATAGATTAATTTTACCCACAACAATTATCAATTGATCATGCAAAATTGCTAACAATGGAGACTGAATATGGAGCTGTAACACAAAATTATATTAACTGGGTGTACAATAGCCAACCCTGTAATAACATAGTTTTCTGAATATATATAATACATCAAGAGGTTGAATGCATAAGGAGGCATCCAAAACTAGCATAAAGCAGGCTTACTCAAAATAGGCAAATCCCCCATAGGTTTAAAAAGCTGATCCCAAATCTCTCATGGAGCTCACAAATTGGCAAGGGTGCATGGGAAAGATAAAGAGTAGTGGAATGGAAGCTCATACATGCTTTCTCATGGAGAAAAGAGTGGAGGATGAAGAGGACAAAAAACTAGTTCACCTCACCTAGTCTTGCTTTCCTATGTGCCTTAAAACACTGAAAAAGCAGGCAGTAAAGCAGAAAAAGAAGATAGGTGCCTAGGAGGCCAGGAATAAAGAAGATTTGATTCCTAAGGCTTTCCCAAGCACTACATGGTTCAAATATGGCAAGTTTGACCTCTATGGATAGGAAATTAGCAACTTGCACAAGGTGGGACACATGAACTAGGCAAATAAGACAAAAATAAATGAATTAATGTCTAAGTGGGTAAACTATGGGTTGATTATTCTAACACCCCCCCTTAAGCCTGACTTTATGAGTAATAAATCAAAAATATAGGGCCTAGAAACAAGGCTTAGTCACCATTTTACATACTACAAGTCCATACAACCAAGGAAAGAGGCAAAACCAACTTGGGAAAATCCTCCCTTAAACATGGACTGTAAAACAAAATTGTAGATTCTTGTCTCCACTTATGCTTTTACAGCATGATCAGGAATCCCCAGCAGTGATTTGAGATTGTTGAAGGTCTTCTCACAAAATGCTTTGGTGAAAATATCAGCTACTTGTTCTGAAGATGAACAGAAGAGTAGGTGAATGGTGCCATCATGCACAAGCTCTCTGATGTAGTGCATGTGAATCTCAATGTGTCTGGTTCTCTGCTTCTGAACTGGATCCTTGCAGATTTGAATGGTACTCTGGTTATCACAGTATATGGTATTTTACTACTCAGGTTCAAAACCATATTCTCCAAGTAAACCCTGCAACCATAAACACTGAGTTGTTGCATTGACAACTCCTCTATACTCAGCTTCTGTAGATGAGAGTGCAATGGCACTCTGTTTCTTGCTTGACCAGCTGATTGGCCATTCTGCAAGCATGAACACATAACCTAAAGTGGAATTTTTGTCTGTGCTATCACCTGCCCAATCACTGTCAGTAAATCCAACCAAATCAAGGTCAGAATTGGCTTTATAGAAGATCCCATGTGTCCTTGTTCCCTGAACAAAGTTAAGGATCCTTTTGGATGCTTTCCAATGGATCTCATGAGGCTGATCCATGAATCTAGAAGCCACACTTACTGCATAAAAAATACCAGGTCGAGTATGTGTCAGATACAATAAACATCCAATCAATTGTCTATACAGTGTATTGTTTACCATCGGTGGAGAATCATCTTCCTCCAGCTTCACTTCTGAAAGGAAAGGAGTTTTGCTTGCTTTGCAATCTTGCATTCTGAATTTGATCAGAAAATCCAAGGCATATTTTGACTGGTGCACCTTGATTCCAGCTTTGGATTGAGAGATCTCAAGCCCCAAAAATTGACTTAAGAGCCCCAAATCTGTCATGGAGAAGGCTTGGTTCATAGCTCCTTGTAAGGAAGCAATCTCAGCCTGTGAGCTTCCTGTAATGAGGAGGTCATCAACATATAACACAATGATCATTAATGAACCATTAACTAACTTCAGATAGACATTTGGATCTGATTTGCACCGAACAAAATTCAGAGATAGCAAGAAGCTATCTATCTTGGCATACTAAGCCCTGGGGGCTTGCTTTAGCCCATACAATGACTTTCTCAGCCTGCACACAAGAGAAGGGTTAGTAGAAAAACCTTGAGGCTGATGCATATATATCTCCTTAGTGAGATCTCCATTCAGGAAGGCACACTTTACATCCATATGATGTATCTCCCATTGCCTTGAGGCTGCAATGGCTAGAGCTAGCCTGATGGAATCCATCTTTGCCACTGGGGCAAAGGTCTCATTGTAATCGATACCATGAACCTATGAGTAGCCTTTAGCTACCAATATAGCCTTGTACTTCAGTGGTGAACCATCAGCAGAAAACTTGGTCTTATAGACCCACTTACACTGGACTAACTTTCTTCCTGGAGGAAGATCCACTAGCTCCCATGTGTTGCTCTTCTGGAGTGAGCTGAACTCCTCCTTCATGGCGGTTTGCCATCTTAGATCTCCTACTGCTTCTTCATATATTTGAGGATCAGACTCCACCATCAAATATCATTTTCATCAAACATAGGATCCTTCATGCACAGACCACTCTCAAATTGAGATCTAGTCCTCCTTGGGTCATTGGGATCCCCAGCTAGCTCTCCTGCTGCATGTAGTGTCTTGGATTACCATTTAGGCCTTGTGGGGCTGTTTGGGTCTGCAATAAACTCATCTCCATTAGACAAATCAGAATCAGCATGTTCAACAAACTCTTTACTTACTTCTTGAGGTTCAGGTGGTGAAGAGGCTTCACCAACTTCCACTGTTGCAAGGGGTTCTTCTTCAAAATGAACACACCTTTCAATAAAGGCTTTGTTTGTGCTCAATTTTATCAACTTGTACCCTTTTGAATCTTCAGAGTATCCCACAAAAAGACACTCTTGGCTTTGGGGCTTCAAAGCCTTCCTCTTCTCTGCTGGGATTCTAGCCCAAGCCTTTGAGCCAAAAATCCTGAAATGGGTCACATCTAGCTTGTGCCCACTCCATGCTTCGAAGGGATTCATGCCATAAAGTTGTTTGTGAGGCACCCTATTCTGGATATAGGCTGCACAGTTGATAGCTTCAGCCCAGTAATTTGGTGGCAAAGTTTTGGCCTCCATCATGCATGTTGCCATCTCCTTCAGTGATCTATTCTTCCTCTCTGCAACACCATTTTTCTGTGGTGTGTAGGGGATAGAATGCTGCATCTGAATACCTGCATATGCACAATAGTTAATAAACTCAGACTTGACATACTCACCACCATTTTCAGATCTGAGGACCTTGAGTTTTCTTCCACGCTGGTTTTCAACCAAAGCCTTAAAGACTTTGAATAGGCCAAAAACTTCAGACTTGTGTTTCATGAAGTGAACCCAACAATACCTGGAAAAATCATCAATAAAGGTCAATGCATATTTGGCCTGACTCATGGACATATGAGGGAATGGGCCAGCAACATCACTGTGAATCAGCTCGAGGGGTGCAGAGGTTCTCTCATGACTAGCTTTCTCAAATTTGTGCTCTGGGTGTTTTCCTAGGATACAACCTTGGCAGACTCCTTTGGAAAATTTTATCTTGGGAAACCCTATGACCATATCTTTCTCACTAAGATCAGATAGATACTTGTAATTTAGATGGCCAAATCTATCATGCCATAGCTTGCTAGCTTCATTAGCATGGATAAGAAGAGCAGAGGGGTTTGAGTAAGGTAGGAAGTGTGAAAACATGTATACCTTTTTAGCATGATTTGCAACTCCTTTTGCAATGACTCTACCACTTGAGATTTCTATGATCTCAACTTCATCAGGGGAGAATATGACTTTCTTAGGAGACCCAGTGTGGGTCATCTGATACACTGACAGAAGGTTGGAGGCGAGACCAGGGACATACAGCACATTGTTGAACTTCCCATGATCAAGATCTATTCTTCCTTTGCCCATACTTTCAGTGAGAGAGTCATCTCCCAGTACAATAAATGGTACTTTCGACTTGTCCAGTGAGGAGAAGGCCTCCTTATTTGAAACCATGTGTCTTGAAGCTCCAGAATCAATGATAAAACTGGGTGAGCTTGATGTGCCAGCAACTAGAGCATGAACTCTCTCTCTGTCATCTGAACTTGATCCTCCTTATCTCTTCTTTGAGCTTTCTGGAAGGGAGATTCCATTCTTCTCCAGTAGTTGAGTTAGCATGTCTATCTGCTTTTTCATACAAGAGCTTTCAGTATGATTGCCCTTATTGCAGTATGAGCACTTGTTCATTTCACCTTTGTTTTTCTTCTTCTGGGTATTTTTCTTGGGACCTTGTTGATCCTCTGGAGACTCCTTCTTGTCTCTCTTTTGTTCAGGTGTCTTTTTAGCTTTCTTTTTGCTTTTTGAATCCACCCTCGAATCTCCAACAATCAAAGCTTGATCTTTGGATGGTTTGATGGTGCCCATCATCACCAGCTTGTCTTGTTCTTGTGTGAGAGATTCCATGAAATCTGCAAGGCTAGGCATCTTCCAGGTTCGAGCTGTGAGTTTTGTGGCATAGAAGGTCAAAACAAATACTGAGTAGTCAGGTCCTAGCTTGAGAGGATGGCCAATACGAGCTGATCATCTTTCTTTTCGATACCACATTGCTTCAGCTGCAAAACTAGTGCTTTGAACTTGGAGAAATATAGCTGCAGGGATTCAAAACTACTGGGACTCAGAGAAATCAGCTCATTTTCGATCTGATGTCCCCTCATCTCATCTGTCTTTCCAAAAAGATCAGAAATCTTCTCCCATACTTGATCCGGTGAAGTTAATCCATCAAGATGGAAAAGGAGGTCTCGGGAAATACTGAGACATGGGAGGCCATAGGCCTCATCTCTCCGATTGTGCCATTTGATCTTCTCTACAGCAGCATTGGGCTCTGCTTCTATAGCCATAGTCACCCTGTAGAGGCCTTTCTCTCTCAACAATATCTCCATCTCTGCTTTCCATTCAAAATAGTTGAAGGGAGTCAAGATAGTTTTCTGTGAATCCGTAGCTTTAGAAAATATGTCCCGGATGTCAGTAGAAGGCTCCCAGTCTTGATGTTGAACCTGTAAAACAATTTTTGAAGGAGAGTAACAACCTACAATGGCTCTGAAACCAGGTATAAATTCAGGCCAGCAGCAGATTAATTTTACCCACAACAATTATCAATTGATCATGCAAAATTGCTAACAATGGAGACTGAATATGGAGCTGTAACACAAAATTATATTAACTGGGTGTACAATAGCCAACCCTGTAATAACATAGGTTTCTGAATATATATAATACATCAAGAGGTCGAATGCATAAGGAGGCATCCAAAACTAGCATAAAGCAGGCTTACTCAAAATAGGCAAATCTCCCATAGGTGTAAAAAGCTGATCCCAAATCTGTCATGGAGCTCACGAATTGGCAAGGGTACATGGGCAAGCTAAAGAGTAGTGGAATGGAAGCTCATACATGATTTTTCATGGATAAAAGAGTGGAGGATGAAGAGGACAAAAAACTAGTTCACCTCACCTAGTCTTGCTTTCCTATGTGCCTTAAAACACTGAAAAAGCAGGCAGTAAAGCAGAAAAAGCAGATAGGCACCTAGGAGGCCAAGAATAAACCAGATTTGATTCCTAAGGATTTCCCAAGTGCTACATTGGTCAAATATGGCAATTTTGACCTCTATGGATAGGCAATTAGCAACTTGCACAAGGTGGGACACATGAACTAGGCAAATAAGACAAAAATAAATGAATTAATGTCTAAGTGGGTAAACTATGGGTTGATTATTCTAACATGATGGCCTTCCATTCTGCATCATGTACACAAGAGTTCCTCCTATACATATTTTCATTTTTTGATATCTTGTATCTACAAGTTGAGGTTGGAAAGTTCCAATTGTATATGCATCATTCCCACACCAATTTCTTCTACCAATGAAACCTCCAATTTCATAGCAAGCTCTAGAGATTCGCTATGGTTTACAATTTTCTATTGCATCAAAGGGACATGACTATGCGGTAGCATCATTGTAATAAACCATTATTTATGTTGGACATGTGACATCTGCAAACTCACTTTAGCCATCAGAGTTTTAAATATTTGGTCGAAGTCCCACATAGACTTAGTTGGAAACTCCTTAATCTCTTTTAATCCTATCAGTCCCATATAGATCAGTTGAAAATTGCTTAAACTCATCTATTAGTCCTTTTCAAATTTGATCTAATGATTTATGGGGAATCCATGCTGGAACCACAAATAATTTTATATACCATTCAAGTGCATGACCTCTAAATTGTGTGATCATATGTGATCTTTTTATAGCCTCATCTTAATCCTGTCATACTATTCAAACAAATTTACATCTAGTAATCAATGCTACTCAAGGTCCTCCAACCCATTCCCATTGAATATAGGTAACTTAATATCACTTCCTTCCATTCTAGGAACTTTGTGGTATTGATGAATTAAAGGTTCTACTAGTGGAACTTCCTTGACTACTATTCCCACTATTACTATTACTATGATTGAAAAAACCACTTGGTGATGTTCTTTTAGGTATTACCTCAATTTCTATAGGTGTACATGGGGTCATGGGTATGTCATAATCTAGATATGGTGCTTCCTCCTCTTCTCCTTCAGATATAAGCTGATATTCTTCCTCTTCAAGCACAAGAAATAGATCTTGCTCCTAAGAATTCTCACAAGCATACACAGGAAAAATAGAGAGAAAAAAAGAGACTGAATCACATGAATGAAGAGATGAATATTGGTGTGTATCCTTCCATTGAATAATGATGAATAATAGTGTACATACATAGTACATCCCTCATAGGAAAATCGAATTGTATGGAAACAACTCATAAATCTCAAAAAGGTGGACTTACCAAAATATAGCAAAACCCCCATAGGTGGATAAAGCACTTAAAATCCATCAAGGACCTCACGAGTTGGAAAAAGAATGAGTGAGTTGTCAAGGAGATGGAAATAACATGCTAATCCTAGAAAATGGATAAAAACTAAAGGAGGATGGGTTGGAAACAAAAGCTCCCAGTTTCCTAGTTGACTAGCTTTTATCTTATCCATAGAAAAGCAGGAAAAGCAGAAAAGGCAGAATAAAGCATAATCTACTGTAAAGTCCTGTATACTAATTCTAGATGGTCAAAAGGTGGTCAAGATCAACCCAGAATTGGAAATAAATCATTCCTATGATATAGATGGCATGTATTGACTTTAAGGTGCAAGTGGATGCCAACTAATTAGGCTAGTGGGTGAATAATTAATCAAATAATGATTAATTATTTTATCTTCAGTTGTGAGTGGGTTTAATATATTCCTACACCCCCCTATAAGTCTGAATTTATTATGGTATGACAAAAATATGGATGCATATGGATGCATATAGGGCCCAGCAAGAAGGCTATGGTCACCCTTTAACAATTATTATGTCCAAAAAGTGAGGAAAGAGGCAAAACCACATGGGGGAAATCCTCCCTCAAGATAGGACAAGGCACAAAATTTCAACATATCCTTATCTTCACTTGAATCATTGAATCAGCTGAGTGAACTGCTTCTGGATGGAAGACTTGTTGAAGAAATCATGAACTCCATGATCATGTGCTGGAGTGTAGAACCTGCAAGAAGGAAGAGGAGAGACTCTGTATATCTCATCATATGATGAAGTAGGAGAATTATCTGAATGCTTATTGCTGCTGTCAAACTCTGATATGCAAACATAATCTGAAATAGAAAAGATATTTATGCATACTCCTTCCCAAAGAGTACAAAAAAATAAGGCAATTGATTTCACACCCTATTCCTTGAATAGCTGCAAAATTGTGATGTGAATCACATGTAAATATTCCAATATGCTGTAGAACCTGTATAGATCTTATTTGAGGCTGATAAAACACTGATATATCAGAAACATTAGCATATGGCACAGCAAATACAAAGGCTTCAGTGGATCCATGAGGATATAGGGCTAGACTAGGAAAATTATGAACAACTGGGGAAAACTGATAGGTGTAAAAATATGAATGATGGATGGGCTTGGGATCTGAACCATAAGTGTTTAGGAAAGATCCAAAAAATTTTAATATCAGTTCAAATATGAATGAGTACATGGATAACCAGCCAATGAAAGATAGGAAATACTTCAAACCATGTAATATAAATATCACTGCATAAGAGACCAATGAGGAATCAACTAGTGATCTTGGGATTTGTATAGCATTTGGATTATTCAGAGGTATGGTAGATGGTATGGATGGTGGTATTATATGTGTCATGACATGCATATCAGCCTGCAAAAAAATTTCTACATCAGATATACAAGCTTGTGAGGAAGAGCTGCTCAAAGGTAAGTCAATATCTAGTGAAAAATCACAATTTTTGGGAGAAGAATCTAGTAGAATGAGAGGAGGATCATCAAAGAAAGGTTCTGATATTTCTGATTCTGATATATCAGAGAATAAATCTATATCAAATACATGAGAAAAGGAGAGAACTCTGGCACTCAAATCATAAGTTATATCACCTTGGAACTGTGCAGTATGACATTGTTCTGAGGAATCAGCAGGCTTCTCTAGTTCATCTGGAACTTCGATCTTGTGCTTCTCAAGAAGCTGAGACATGATGTCCATATTATTCTTGAAACAATTCTTCTCTGAATGAAAACCATTGCTACAATAAGAACACTTGGATGTGCTCCCTTTCTTCTTAACTTTCTTCACTAAATCTTCATATGAATCTTCATCTTCAATTTCTGACTTTGGCTTCTTCACAATTTGCTTCTCTTTTGATTTGAATTTCTTGCTTCCTTGAACCAAGAGAGCATGATACTTTCCCTTTGAAGAATTAAGGACACCCATATAGATCAATTTATATTGATACTTTGTTAGTGAATCAAGAAAATAATTTAAAGAAGGCATTTTCCACTTAGGAATAGCAAGCCTAGTTGCAAGAAAAGTAGACACAAAAACTGAGTAATCAGGACCCAATTTTGAAAGAATGGAAAGGATTAATTTATCATCTACTTTCTCAATCCCACATTGCTTGAGCATTAGAACAAGTGAATTTAACTTGGTGAAGAAACCCTCAAGAGATTCAAAATTGCTTGGACTCACTGAGAATAACTCAATCTCCAATTGATGCGCTCTTAGCTCATCTTGAACTCCAAAGAGAGACTCCAATTGAGTCCATACTTGGTTTGGAGTGGTCAAACCATCTAGATGAAAGAGTATATCAGGATAAATAGAGATTCAAAGCAATCCATAGGCTTCATCCAACCTATTATGCCACTTAGCTTTCTCAATCACAGCATTGGGCTCATTCTCCAAAGCTAGTGTAACTCTGTATAATCCTCTACTGCGCAATAGAATGGAGATTTTGGATTTACATTCGTGGTAGTTGAAGGAAGTAAGAATTATAGCTGATGAAGAATCCATATTTCTGAATTGATGTGCTCAAGAATAAAATCTCTACAACCTGCAAAACAAACTAGGAGAAAATCTTGTAAGCTAGACAAGCTCTTCTTCAGAGAGGGATAGGAGATTGGATGTGCTCCTCAACTCTGTAGAACTTGATCAAACTTGTAGATATAATACCATGTATAAATAATATATCAATTGTATGAGAAATGATGCTAATAATAAGCACAAGAAATAGATCTTGCTACTAAGAATTCTCACAAGCATACACAGGAAAAATAGAGAGAAGAAAAGAGACTGAATCACATGAATGAAGAGATGAATATTGGTGTGTATCCTTCCATTTAATAATGATGAATAATAGTGTACATAAATAGTACATCCCTCATAGTAAAATCTAATTGTATGGAAACAACTCATAAATCTCAAAAAGGTTGACTTACCAAAATATAGAAAAACCCCCATAGGTGGATAAAGCACTTACTAAATCTATCAAGGACCTCATGAGTTGGAAAAATCATGAGTGATTTGTCAAGGAGATGGAAATAACATGCTAATCCTAGAAAATGGAGAAAAACTAAAGGAGGATGGGTTGGAAACAAAAGCTCCCAGTTTCCTAGTTGACTAGCTTTTATCTTATCCATAGAAAAGCAGGAAAAGCAGAATAAAGTAGAATCTGTTGTAAAGTCCTGTATACTAATTCTGGATGGTCAAAAGGTGGTCAAGATCAACCCAGAATTGGAAATAAATCATTTCTAGGATATAGATGGCATGTATTGACTTTAAGGTACAAGTGGATGCCAACTAATCAAGCTAGTGGGTGAATAATTAATCAAATAATGATTAATTATTTTATCCTAAGTTGTGAGTGGGTTTAATATATTCCTACATTTATTTGGTCCATTTTATTAAAATATTTCTTGCGACATTACCCATTATTTCCATGCACAAGGATTTATCTATCAAACTCCATCCTCATAATCTCTTTTTCACATACCATCATTTTTATCTAGAACTTCAAGGATTTGAGATAACAACCTCTAGGTTCTTGAAACAACTCTCTTTTGTTTCACTATATGACTTTATCATATTTTTTGAAATCCTTGTGATATAGCCCTCCAGAATACTATCAACCTATAATTGAATAGACCTATATATAGGATTTTTAACTCTTTTAAGTCGTTGGATCAACTGAGGACTCCACTCTGTAGGTTCTCCATCTTGATATTTTTTCTTCTGAGTTTCTAGCTTCAAAAACCATTCATGCAATACAGTCATAAATTCACTAAAGAAAATATCATGAATGTTTGTGCAAAGGTATCGTTCCCTTTCTATTGTGTTAATTCACAATCCTTTACTTTCTTCTTCTGCGAAGTCTCGTGCTTTGTAATCAACCCAATCTTGAATTTCTCATTTTGTCAAGTGCCAAAACATATCCCCGTCACAATGATTCAGGTCCTAGCAACATAACCGTTTGTTAATGTATTTTCTGTCGACCCAGGTTCATATTTCCCTGTTTGTGAATAAATCCCAAGATATCGTCCCGACAAAGTATGACTTCGTTGAAAACACCTATGATGCAAGTAAAGCCTCACACTGAGACATCTACATGGACTGCCATAACCAGGTTTTTGTAGTTACATTAGGGAATTTCTTTATTATAGCACCAACAGGTCACTTGACCAAAACCAAGGAATAGAATTCTATGTTCATGCATACCTCAAAGAATATATCATATTGACCTATCGAATTACATAAATAACATATAGCCTATATTATTAAACATGCATTGAAATTCCATAACATTTATATTTTTTAGATGCTAGACACACTTATATGTATTCATTCACAACAAATATTTATTCAATCATAGATGCAAATACATAGATACAAATTATTTACGTGGAAACCTATTTGGGGAAAACCAGAAAAGGCGCTCTTCATTTGGCATGAGTAATATTTGAATTCCTTTGGTCTCCGCAGATAGCTTGGAGACTCTTCTTTAAATCTTCTTTACAATAGAGTTACTCTTATCATACTCTCAGATTTTGGTCTCTCTTCTTACATTTATTCTGATCTCAACCTTGGTCTAGTATCTTTGTCTTGGTCATTGTCATTCGCACACAACTTGGATCAACCCTTATATGATTTTTACAATTCTTGTTTTATCCATCAATTGATTCTTAATTGTCAGTCGAGGTGTTGTTCTACTAACCCAAAACATCCTATTACATTTAAATATAGGCGCTATCTTCCCAGTCCACAATCAGTCTTTATTCCCAAAATATAGTATTAGTCTAACTGACTCTTAGTAACTAACTCTTACAAAAATAGTCAAACTCCTAGTTTCAACTTACTCTTATCCTCCTTTATCTTATCCTTTTCTATTGCAGTCTTTATTTTGCGACCATAATCTTCATATTTCCAACCAAAATTATGTTTATCTTTTCATAAGGCCAACATGAGCACATCGATGTGTGTATATTTTACTAGACACAATGATTTAATTTTTAAGGTTGGGTTTTGGTGGGTCCACTTAAAACTATATATTCATCTCAATTTTTCTTTTAGTATTCATCCACACAAATTTTAATATTTTATAGTAAATATATGTTGTTTAAACTCACCATATTCTTACAAAATGGTTTCCAAACTATCTTGGAAGTTAGATTGTAATATAGTTATTGAAAATAAGTTAGGACTGTAGAGACGTATATTGAATATTTATTTGTCTCAAATGCAGGGAGAAATGTTTGCAATATCAAAAGTCCAATTATTTAGATTCTAGCTCATTCCAATATGTTCAAAGTTCGAAGAGTTCTCCCTTTCAATCCCCAATAAATTCAGGTTTTATTTATATTTTGACTATTTATTTGAATGTAAGTTACTTATCCATGTGAATTTGAATATCAATTTAATGCTTATTGCAAGGTCTTGATTGAGGTTCGATTTCATATACACAAGACATTCAACTAGTTTCAAAACGCCGTAAGATCTTATTAAGAGAAATATACCGCAAGTAGTTCATAGATGGAAATGGACAGTTGACTTACCGTACAAATTGTAAATTTCCATCTTCAAGTTGCAATGTTGGTTTATCAAAGGTAATTCATTGTGAGATAGAACTCTTTTATGACACCCCTAAAATTTGTAGTTGCTCAAAATTTCAAGGGTTGAAAGAAAAACCTTGGTGTGTCACACTCTCCCATTATAGCAATGATATATTACCCAATGTTGATGGTCTAATACCCCCTACTACAATAAAATTCTATTAGGTGATATAGAAAAGACAGATAGGAACACTTCCGTATGCTCTTTTTCGAAAAGGTTGGAATCCAAAAAAACTATGTGTCATTCTCAATTGATGAACCCATTGCTTATGTTCAGTCAACTAAAATTTCTAGTGATCTAAAGTATGATTTCAATATCATCCAACCCGTCTCTACTACAAGATCGAAAAAGTTGGATGAGTTGAGAGAGAAAAATGTGCAAGTACACACCAAGGCTTGTCCAATTTTTGGAGGGTAGCGATGATTTCTCCCTTCTTGTGTATTTGCAAAGTAAATATCAAAATTGTTACAACTGCTCTTTGTATGATACCCGGTCATCTTCTCTACCAGCGCATGATATTGGAACCATATTATTCTTTTGTGGTAATCATTTTTTGATTTCCAAGTCTAATATTGATACTACAAATATTGGATTGTTTATTTTTTCACATGTACTTGTTCCTCCTAAATATTCAGTAGAAATTATTCCATTTTGTTGTCATGTCTATTGTAAGTTTTATTACTTGAAAAATTTATAAATACAAGCATAACATTTCCATGTATAGTATGTGCATGAATGCTTATGTTTCTAGAAACTTTAATATGAAGAACCTGTTATATATAGCTAGTCATCCATGAACTCTTGGGAACATTATAGGGTTCATAAATAGTTATTGGTGCTCTTTATTTTTTACAAATTGTTCATTTGAGGAACACTTCAATGACCAAGAGTTCTTTATGAAAATCAAAGAGCCAATTTTGTTTTTGTACATGTAATATGTAGTTTGTCTCTTGGTGACGAGTTGTTAATAAACTATAACTTTCATAGACCACCAATCGTTTGTTAGATAAGTCTCACATTGGGATTACCCTTAGATGTTCCCTTGGGGTGTAAGACAAAAAAACATTGATTAATTTTATTTGTCAATTTACAATGGGAGCCATCTTAATGTGTTGCTGATTTTGAAATTATGTTTATAAATAGTTTTAATTTATAAATTGCATTTTAAAATGTGTAGCTCAATTTTAAATTTTTATATCTAATGTGCAATTTATGTTAATTTATCGCTCAATCTCAACGTTTGCTTTATAAATTGTTTGCATATTAACATTTTCTATTGGAAATTACTCTTGTTCTTCTATAATAATTGTTTGGAATAATAATAGATCAACCCAATTTCATTGTTATTACTAACATCATCAATGGAATGTTCAATACTTTTTAAATCATCATTATGATGATGACCAAACTTCCTACAATCTTCTGTTGCACCCTAGTACAATGTCAAATCGAGGAAATGTTGAAAACAGAGCACAACTTGGAGAGGAAGCATACCAAGCATGATTGAATTGACAACTTATTCAATTTCCACTGTGTCCATCCTCACCAATTAGGAATGTGTACAATAATAGAAGTTCTTCACATGTTGGCAATGGAGGAAATGAAGTAGACATTGGTATGGATGAGTGATTATGACAAAGGAGTTCCATGGATGCAATGGTGTTTCATACATTTGAGGACAATGATATAGGGGATGTCACTCATATCGCTGAAGCCTTTCTTAGAAATCCTTAAATAAGAAAATTATACACCTCTCTTTAAACTAGAGGGTCAAAATGTACATACTTGGGGACAACAATGTTACTATACAACTTGAAAGAAAAGTATGGCATGTTAGACAAGTGCTTCTTAGTAATGTTGATGTAACTGGCCATAAACTACATTATATTTTAAATATTATTGTTACTCAATCATCATTGAAAATGGTCAATTTTATGAACATTAAATGAGATTGTACATTTGTATTTCTCAATAACTACAGATTATTCAAATTAGATAAGTTAATTTCAAATGATAATGTATTTCCTGGAAGCTGCAAAGAGTCAAAGGAAATGTTGGAAATGTTGGGTGTTGATTATATAACATATCATGCATGTCCCAATGATTGTATTTTATATAGAAATGAATATGCAAATAGAGAGATATGTCCAAAATGTGGGAATGCCAGGTACACATAATTAAATAATAAGGATAAAGCACATGGTCCTCCTCATAATATATATTGAGTAACATGCCTATAATCTCAAGGATTCAAACACTTTTTTGTTGAAAATAGTTAGCTATGTTGCAGGGATGTCATGCATCACACTGAAGTGAGTAAGGAGTATTATGAATCCCAAGAGATTCAATAACCATGAAGCGTATAGAGGATACATGGCCTGATAAATTTGAGGATGAAGTACAAAAATTTTGGTTGAGCATAGCCATTGATGGTGTCAACTCATATTACCAAAGAGATAACACCCATATTGTTTGGCTTGTAGTTGTTGTTGTAAATGTAAATTTGGAAGATATTATGTTGTATAATATTATTGTATTTCATTGTACCCCCATTGGAGATGTTTTCCCTCCATTAGGGATGTAATTATTATTTTTGGTAATTAAGTTAAAACCTTCATTGTAAGTCAGGGAAGTAGTCCCCATGGTAAATATAATAATGTATTTTTGAGTCTCTCTAGGAGAAGTTGGCCCTGCTAGGTCAAGAGGTCGGACTGGTTAGGTTTTAGGTTAGTCACTTGATGTGTATAAATAGAAATGCACCCTCACTCATTTATACACACACTCAGTCACTCTTAAGTTCACATAAGGAGAGAGGGAGAGGACAAGTTCACTAGAGGAGAAAAAGAGAGAGCTACAAAAGACTTCTTATTCTTGGGTTTTTTCATCTTGTGATATTGTATTAGCGATGAAACTATTTTGAGGAATTTTGCAAATTTTTATCCTTTATGGTTTCCCCAAGGGAAATATTTGTGTCTTGTATATCTTGTGTATCTTGTTGTTCTTGTTATTATTTCCTAGAAATATCCTAATCAAATTGAATTAAAGTAGAAACTCTAACATTGTACGAGAGCTTCTATGAAAGAAGGCATTGTGAAACAGTTGGAAACTAGGGATTCCTAGTTCAAGGTATTCTCTCCATACATCATCAGGAAAAGAGGGTTAGGATAACTTTCCATAGGAGGGTGCATATTTTCGAGGAAGCTGAATAAAAAATTGAAGAGGTTTCATTTTTTACCTAGACACTAGCACCATGACAAACTAGGGCATCATATTTTTGGATTTTTGCTCCACTGAATTTGGGAAAGAACCTAACTGAACAACTCTCCTCAAGAAAAAAAATATTTCTATTTATATATAATTCCAGGATTCCAAGTTTGGAAAAAGAGGGTTTCTTTATGGAACCCGAGGTCAATGAGCTCCAAAACCAGGTTGTGAATCTCAAAATGGTAAGATCTAAATATATGCTATTTCCATTTAAGATTCTGATTTAAAAATGACTCACCACATATAGATTGATGATAATATTGGGGGAGATGACAACTTATGATCATGGGAGTATAGGATCTCCCTGATCCTTGAAGAAAATGATTTGGACACGTATATCAGTGACAAATTTCCATCTCTAGAGGGAGATGAAGCTAAGGATTTACAAAAGAAGAACTTGGTCAACGCTAAGAGAATCATTGCATATTCTATTAAGGATCATCTCATTCCTCATGTGTTATCCTTAAAGACACCCAAGGATATGCTCGATCCTTTTTCAACACTATTTGAAGTGAAGAACATCAATGGGAAGGTGACATTACGGAACGAGCACAATAATGTCAAGATAAAAAACTCAGAAACCATGCAGTCATACTTCACAAGGGTTATCCAAATCAAGAAAGAACTCAAAGCAGTAAAAGAGAAGGTAGAAGAAGGAAATATTGTTATGACCACCTTGAATGGTCTCCCAGGATCATGGGATTCATTCATTGAAGGAATATGTGCCAGAAAAATGTTGATCACTTTCAGCAAAATTTGGGAAGAATGCACACAAGAAGAATCTTGGCTCATAACAAGAGAAGAGAAAATAGGTGCAACTGAATATCAAGATCTCAGAGCCCAGACCAAAAGAAATCACAACAAGAGGGAGGACCATCATCACAACAAGAGGGAGGAACATCATCACAGTAAGAGGGAGGACCGTCATCACAACAAGAGGGAGGACTATCATCACAAAAGACAAAGGAAACCTAGAAGAGATCTATCTAGTGTTAGATTTTACACATGTGATGAGAATGAACACTACTCTAGAGATTGTCCAAGAAATAAAGGCTCCTCCAACAAGAAGTCCAGCAAGAAAATATGTCGCGCTTACACCGCTAAAGATGATGAACTGATAAGGAAAAGAATTAGAGAAGAAAGAGATGATTCTTCAAGCAATGAATAATATGTGTTAATCTCATCACTCATAGGTACTATCATATATGGAAGCAATTATTCACTTGTATATAACGGGGCATCCAAGCACATGACGAGATACAAATATTCATTTGTCAATCTTTCTGAGCATGAGTCACCTTAGAAGGTGAAACTTGGGGATGACTATGATTAATACCCTAGAAAAGGAAGTGGAGAAGCTCCCTAGAATATGTATTCCAGTAAATTGCTAAATACGAAAGATGTACTATATGTTTCAGGATTGAAGAATAATCTTGTCTCTATTTATGCACTAGATTCAAAAGGAATAAGGGATACATTTGTTTATGGCCAAGTCCTAATGTGGCCAAAAGGAAATACAATAAACTATGCAAAAATAATTGGAGAGCAAGAGGGAGTCTTGTACAAGTTGAAGGGACAACTTGAAAAAGCATTGGTGCATGACTCAATAGAACTAAGAAAACTATGGCACAAAATGCTTGCACATGTGAACTATATGGAACTACCTATTGCAAGCAAAGCAGTTTCAGAACTTCCAGAAATCCAGACAAAACATGAAGATGTTTGCAAGGGATGTGCGCAAGGAAAGAATGTAAAGAAAGTGTTTTGCAAGAATCAAAGCAAAGACAAAGGGATATTGGAGATAATCCACTCAAATGTATGCAGGACCATGTCATCCATCTCACTAAGTGGGTATGTGTATTATGTTTCCTTTATATATGACTTCTCTCGTAATAATTTGATATATTTCTTGAAAGGTAAAAATGAGGTATTCAACAAGTTCAAGGAATTAAAATCCTTGGTTGAAAATCACATTGAGAGGAAGATCAAGATCCTACAATAAGATAATGGAAAATAATTAACCTCGAAAGAATTCAAGTAACTTTGTAGAGAATATGGGATTAAGAGGAAGTTGAGCACTCCCTACAATCCTCAATAGAATGAAGTAACATAATGAAAGAACATAACAATAATAGAAGCAGCAAAAGAAATGCTACATGAACAGCATATTCTGATTCGCCTATAGGAAGAAGCAGTAAGGATAACTGTGTATGTAAAAAACCATACACATTACCGAGTATTAGATAACAAGACTCCCGAAGAGGATTTCTGAGGTGAGAAACCAAAATAAACCATCTTAGAATATTTGACTGCCTAGTGTACATACAGATCCCAAAGAAAAAGAAACTAAGCTAAATCCTTTAGGAAGGAAGGGAATATTCATAGGATACGACGACACTTCAAAGGCCTACTTAATATACTTCCAAGGATTTAAGAAGATAGACATCAGTAGAGACGTAACATTTGATGAATAATCAACATAATACAAGTAAAGAAAACAACCTATTGAAGAAATTGAAGAAATTGAAGAACCTAAAGTAACCAGAGTCCGAGACATGACAATGGAAGAAGCAACTCCAAAATACCATCAATACCACAACATGGCATAACCACATGAACATGTAGAACCACTTTGTATAAAGGAATCTGATGAAAGAATACCATCATGGGAACGGTAATTAATACAAGATGCAAACACGTATGTCACTCCAGATGGGAAGAATAGAGAAAACAAGGGACCTAATCCATACAAAATCTATGTGGCCCTTCTATGTGACATCAATGATAAAGAACCCTCCAACTACGAAGATGTAGTAGAAAATATAGAATGGAAGGAAACCATGATCAATGAGTATCGGTCAATTATGAATAATGATGTCTACGAGATAGTTCTCAGACCATAAGGGAAGTTTTTTGTGACTTCGAAGTGAATCTACAAGCTTAAGCCTATTGCAGATGGCAGCATTCGAAAGCACAAGGCAAGTTTTTTGGTGCATGGATTGTCCTGGCAAGAAGGAATAGAATACGAGGAGACATTTGCACCTGTAGCAAGGTACACTTCCATCAAATCCATACTTGTATTGGTTGCAGTAATGAAATGGAAGGTACACTAGATGGACATCAATATAACATTCTTGAATGGTGTAGTTGAAGACGAAGTGTATGTGGAGCAGCCATTGGGATTTTCTAATGCCTTGTTTTGATCTTATTCCCTATAAACTATAATTGGATATTATATGTGCTTATTATTGTTGAACTTAGTCTGTTTGATGACACTGTTGACATATGGATTTATTCTTTTTGTGGAATTTATATATGTGTCTGTGATGTTAATATTATGAACTATGACTGTGTTTCAATTACATCTTTAGCATGAAAATTTAATAGATAACGGTATGTTGATACCAATTTAAGTTATGTATTGAATAAACGATTATGATGGAGGATGCATGGTACAAATGATTATATTGTTTTTAGTATTAACAAAATACGTATATATATGTCAATTATTGCACGCCAATTTGTTATGAGACTAACCGAAAAACTTACAAGAGGTAAGGGATAAGTGAGCCCTACAAAATTAAAGTACCTCGACGATATGATTTCCAAAACAAAGATGGTTTGTGATTGAATCATTATTGATTGTGTATGATTATTGGTTTATTATTATGATGTGTTGGAAGGTGCAGGGTTTTGAGAAAATCCAATTGCCCAAATTAGTTATTCTATGACAAAACCTGAGTAAAACACTCGCAACATAGTCACTATGTTAATGTAGACATAGTCCATTCTTCCTTTAGGGGGGTCGAGGCATTACCCACTATTTATCCCCGAAACCCAGAGTGATTCGAGGGTTGTGCTACGACACACTCCCCAAGGTGTGTGATGATGACTATTGGGTGTCTAGTGGGGAAACTTGGTCGATGTAGTCGACACTCCCGCTTACGGGTTCTAACTTGAGTTAGGTCATGTAGTTGATGCTCTAGAGTAGTCCAACATAGGAAGGATAGGATGTGGAAGCTACTTGTGAACTATATAGAATGACGTCGGTAGATAGGAGTGTCGTGAAAAATTTAGAAGGGAAACTCATTAACTTTGTGTTGAAATCCTTTGCTTTATTCTTGTTTTGTGTTCAATATAATTTGTTGGTCTCATAGATTATTATGATATGAATTAGCAACTATACATTTACAATTCATGTTTAAGTATGTGTCGCTGTAAATTTTGTGATTATATGTGATGTGTGGTTGAGTAGTATTGGTATACCTACAGTTATGCAAGCATTAGCTACGCTTACATACATCATCTACATATGTTGTATGAATTGTCTAATGCACTATTAAAAATATGGCTTGGATGCATAAGGTTGTGAATGACCACATTATAAATACTATTACCTATCTTAGTTATGAAATGATATTGCTATGTCAAGATTATAAATTAATGGTTAATTAATTGTGATTAGGGTTAATTATTAATTATGGTGGATAATGCTAATGATGACTAATAATGATAATAAGAATGGTTGTTGACTTAGTTGTAGATTGCATTGCTTGATCACTAAATGATAAATAAGTATTAATGATCTTAATTGGTTCAAGATCGGGGTTTATTAATAATGATTGTGTAATAATAATATTTATATTATTATTACTTGATTTATTAAAATTAACTGCATATTAATAAGGTTAATTAGTGTTAATAATATGATAATTAATTTTATTAACAAATATTAAACGAGTGTTAGTAATGATGATTAACATTAATAAGATTACTTTAAACTTGATTAATGCATAGTAATTAATCCTTAATTTTAACTAATGTTGATGGTTGGATAAATCACTAGTTAAATAAATTTTATTTTTTGCTTGAAAGAGAGATACTTCAATAATAAATGGTAAATAATCAAGTATTAACAATGGTGAAGTAAATTATCATAAATTATCATCTCACAATTTATGTTGACATTTACTATTAAAATAATAAACTTTATATTCTCAAAAATTATGTTGAATTGATGGTGAAATAGAATGGTAGATACTTGTGTAATAAAAGTAATAAATGTTTCATTGACTTACCCAAACATTAAAGTATAATATTTTTATTAATGATTAAAAGAGACTAGACCCATGTTAGAGTGGGAAATTAAATGGAAATATAAAAGGAGTTGGGTCATTAATGAAGGGATAATGGTAGTAATGACCAGAGGTGAGAGGTATACAGTGGAGAAAAGGGGATAAAGGAAGAGGTATACAGTGGAGAAAAGGGGATAAAAGAAGGGACATAGAGAGGATAGAGGGGTTGAAAGATTTTGGAGAAAACAACATAGAAGGCTTGTTTTGATTGATTTGGGGAAAAATTTACAACACGTGTTGGACTTGTAATACTCAGGTTTTGGGCTCATGCTCTTATGAAACATTGAGAAACATAGTTTTTTGAAGATTGGGTTTTGGGCTCATGCTCTTATGAAACATTGAGAAACATAGTTTTTTGAAGATTGGGATTTTGGGAGGTTGTTTATAGCCAGTGGCAGATCCGTTTGAGTAGTTGGATTTCTACAAGTCAAGAGAGATGCAAGGAAAGCTCAGAGACAAAAAAGAACTATTTATATTCAGGTATTTTCCTAAGTATTTAGGAGGTGTTTTCTAAGTGTTTTCAGCATACGATAAGCCAACATTAATGCATTCCCATCATTTTCTTGCCTTGTGGTCATGTTATTATAAAACCTCTTACCCGTGATGGATCCAACGACCACAGACAACAAAATTTTAGCAGATGAATCGCCAGAAAGCAGATGAATCGCCAGAAACAGCTCGAGGGATCTAGATGGTGTCTGAATTCTTGTCTTCCTTTGAGTTTTCAAAATTTTGATCCAAAGAAGAAGTTTGTTTTGTGGTTGTTGTGTTATAAATCTGAGATTCTGAAAACGGGCACTGAAAACATCGAAACGACTTGCAGACCGATAAGTTGGAGAGCTTATGCGAAGTGCATATGGTTCTGATGAGCATTTTGCGGTGTGTACGAGAAATTTTCGGATACTCATAGCAAACCAACAAGAAGCCAAACTAACGTCAAGAACATCTGTGCCCAGGCCGCTCACTTAAATCCCACAGATCCAATATTTTGCACTACGTTCAGCCAACGACAGCCATATTTCAAGAAGAGGCCCTCATGAACAGGGCCTCCTTCTGCAACTCCTTGAACCAGCTATATGCATATACCATAGAAAGGCGCATACCCTCCACCAATCATTTCATCTTACAAATAAAAATGGAAACCCTATGTAAACCTGTAGTACAAACTAACGGCATGATGACCGAATGCTTAAAAAAAATTTGTTTTATCTTGTCATGTGCTACGACCTGTACTTAAGCGAGGAGGACGGCTAAGAATACCTTCGCCGAACACTTCCACCGAGATCGAGTTGATTTAGCGATGGCAGAAGCACGGAGTTGCAGAGCCCCTAGGAGGAAAGAAAATAAAAAATTAGGTAAGAAAACTCTGTGGCCGAAGCGGTATAGCGTGTCTTTATTCGGTGGGTGAAATCGTGGAGAGATTAGGCATGTGGCCATCATGCCAGGCTCTAGTGATTTAGGGTTAGTATTTTTTTAATTAATTAATTTTGTATTTAAAATTAACTATTAATTTTTTTTATTTAAAAATAAAATTTTGTTAAGTATATATTTTACGATTAAAAATATATATATGTTCTAATTAAATTTTGTTAAAATATTTTTATTTGCGAAATATTTAATTATTTTGTTAAATAAAAGATTGTTAAGTATTTTAATTATAATGTTTAAATAAAATTATGTTAATTGTTTAAAGTGTTGCTAAAATTAATATAATTTAACAATATAAATATTAAATTAATATAAGATTAATTTAAACTTTATCATATTTAAATTTCATGGGTTAATTAAAAGTTAGTTGAATGAGTTACAAGGTTATTAGGCAAATAAACTTAATTCAAAATGATGTCAATTAAGTAACATATGAGGTTTTATGTAGGGAATCACGTACAGTGTGACCTTAGCGGTATTTGTGTTTGTTGGTGACACTAAGCCAAGAGGACAATGTGATTCCTTACATGCGACCAAAGACATAGTCTCTTACTCATTATTCACGATGATGACTTCAACGTAGGCATGCAATAGTTCCTTTGTACCCTTCCCTTTCAGGAATTTTCCTTGGTATCAAATAAAGCTCGTTTAGAGCGAATAAATAAATAAAATTTCACTCAATCTATTAGGTATGAGTATGTGTTTTATTATGACCTAGATAAAACCTAAACAATGTAATAATGAGAACTTATGTCGTGATACATGATCATTATGGGAAGGATATGAGCAAGTTGAGGACGAGGTCGGGCGGTAGCACCTGAGCAGAATGTGTCAGCACCATCGTCGAAGACAGTTCTCATTTTACTTTCTCTTGAGTAAATACATGAAACACTCAGGGGACTTCAAAGGGGAAGTGTTACACCATAGGTAGAAGTGGAGGTCCCGCTGCTTACGGAGCATGACATTAAAATACCATTGAACCTAGTGCAGAGACCTCCTTATCACGATATCACGAGGGAACTTTAAAAAATCAGGATTCTAGATTTTTTTGGTGGTCGTGGAGGGGTACAGGCAGAGATACAGTTGGAATGACAATGCTTGCAAGAGTAGATTTCCACATCAAAATGTAAAATATCCATATTTTAGTTGAAGGAGAATGCTTTAAACTAGTGGGGAAATCAAGAAAGGTAGTTGCACCTTATCCCAGACACAATTCCATGGGAGCTATTTGTGGTTAAGTTTAGAGGGAAGTACTTGTCGACCTTTTACCAGGAAGAACATCTAGGATATCTTCATGCATTTTTATAGGGGAACCTATTAGTGGAGGAGTATGAAGAAATATTCTTAGAATGACTTAAGTATGTCCCCTACTTGGACAATGATCAACACCAAGATGAGTTCTTTGTGTGTGGGCTTAATCCTATAATTCACGCCCAAGTACAAATGTTGAAACCAACTTCGGTTGTTGAGAAAGTCGAATATGCTCGATGTACCGAAGAGATTTTGGTGGGAAACCTTTTAGGCCATTCAATACTCAACAGTCAGGGTCCATAGGGAACGCCCCTCGAATCTACCCTAGGGGAGGGTATGCGAGGCCACCACCCTACGAAAATAAGACTACACCCAGATTTGCAGTAGTAGATAGATTAGTGGAAGCTAGTACAATATCCCATTATACAACATGGACTCATCATAGTTCAAGGAATTATCAGGGACTGGTTGGTAGGGGAAGGGGCTCTAGGTTTAGGATCACATATCATAGGTCTCATTAGTTTAGCTCACCTCCTCCATCATAGGTTGCTTGTTGGGGTTGTGGGGGCCAACACTATCAGCCTAAGTGTCTTGAGTTGTGATACAATATAGTGCATCGAGAGAAAAAGGCCACGATGAGGAGTGGAGCAAGTAAGCATCAAATATCAGTAATTGTGAATAATAACGAGGATGAAAAACAATCCACTGTGGTGGAATCATCAGATAAAATCAATAATGTTAAACTCAGAATTTTGTATGATTTTGGTGCTACATATAATTTAATTTCTCCATATGAATTACATAAGGGTGTGTGCAAGAAGTTGATGGACCTTTTAGATGCAATGGTAGAATGAAGTCAATCACGCCTGATCCATAAAATAGAAATCATCCCAAGAAATCCCGACCCTGCCAAGCCTAATCCCAAGGCTGCCAACATGCATGCCAATTAGGATAGTAGACAAAAACGCGCGCGCGTTTTGCTTCAC